>JABXJD010000787.1:102500-163764 GCA_013375575.1 Percina caprodes | reverse complement strand
GCATTTATGTCATGTAAGAGTTGTAGGAAAGCGTGGGTGGAGCAGTACCGGATTATCAAGGTTAAGTTTGGAGCAAAGTAGTAGACTAATCATGTAGCAGGTGAGTGAATGGAGAGTTACATGAAGTATGTTAAGGAATATGAGTTTTCAGAGAAGGAATAGGTCTCCTGAAAGTGGCTGTGGCCCATATGAAGAAAGGAGTTTGTTATGGATAATGACTTGACTGGACTGTTATGATGTAACAGACCGATACATGTGTGTCAGTGTCCTTCAGAGACAAGATGTATTTTTTCAACATTACTTAATGTTTATGATTTTTTTTTAAGTTTGTGGTTTTAATGTTGCTATCATAAATTTCTTTTGCCTGTAACTGGATAAAATTTGTTTGTGGAAAAGTGGTAAGTGCACTTACCGTCTGTTTTGTGTTGATAGTAGCCTTCAGAGCACTTATTATTATTATTATTATTATTATTATTATTATTATTATTATTATTATTATTAGTTGTCATGAACATGAAACTTGGGAGAATAACTGGAAATGGTGTGCATGTGCTTCTATTGGAATATGAACCCAATCGGCGCTGTAAATAAAGCGTCAAAATGCAAACTTTGAAAGGCCACACCCCCCACGCCGTAAGTCTGATTGACTTTAAAATTCTCACACTGGTGCAGCTTCATGTGGTAGCTCCGATTGCCACCAAATTTTCAGTGAATCATCAATGTATCAAGCTTATTACATGTTGTATAAAGCATGTCCATATCCCAATTACTTTTCAAGTTATTGACCAATAAACTTTGAAAGGGGCTTGGCTCTGGGCATAAACACAAATCAGCAACTGCAGGGCCAATCACCACAAAACTCAGTGTATGTTCAGATAAGTGCCCCAGATATACCCAGACAGTTTTATAAACATATCCACTAGGGGGCGCTACAAGCGCAATATAGGTGAGTGGCATTACACACATTTTACTATAAATCACATATTCATTGTCCAATCATCACAAATCTCAAAACTTCCAAGAAATGTCTATATAATGACCTAACATATGCACGGCAAGCCTCATTCAAATTGACCACTAGGGGACGCTTTAAATGCAAAATAACTGGACATGGAATAACACAAATCAAGGTTTAAGCTTGGAATCGCAGCTTGCGGCTTTATAAGAAATTGTTTTTGTGTTGGTCATCTGCTTTTCTCAAATTGCCGTGAGCTGGACTGAGCTACATATCACACTGAATTGAAAATAAATGTTTTTGACAAATCAGTTGTAGGCATTTTAAACAAAGTGCACTGTTTGTCCAATCGTTATAAAGCTTGCAGGATATGTTTTATAACGACGTTGGACAACTTTGAAAAACAGGTTTGAACCCGCAAATCAAATTTTTTGTTCCTTCTGTACATTTATATATATTTTTCTTCTAAACAAACAAAATTTTGTTACTCACCGAAACTGGTTGCATGTTAAAATTACATTTCCTTACTCATAAAACACTTGCAAAGCCAATTTCTTTGAAAGTTTTCAAAGTGGCATTGCATCTGTTTGTTTGCTAGCGGACATCTTCTTCACATTCTCTTCTTGGCACATTACTGCCATCTGAAGATCAGTGAAATAATGTGAAACCATTGCCGTGTCACCCATGTGTGCGTAAGATATCAGCAAAATGGGGCCCTACTACTCTATGGTGCTAGTAGTGGTCAAACATTCCACAGGGTACAGAGAGAAGAATTGTCCTGAATATCGATAAAACCTCACCAGTGGTCATGCAGAGGTTGGAGGGGGTAAGGTGGTAGGATAAAAGTGACACTTTAAAGGGCTATATGCAAGGGAAATGTAGGTCACATTATATTAGAGGAGGAGTGGTGCGGACCAGGTGAAGAGGGTAGGGTTACCTGAGGAGGTGTGAGTCAGGTGGGACATGCGGTTGCCTGAGCTCTGGAGGTTAGCCTCCATGCTGCGGCTGTTTCTGACTGCTTCCAGGGAACGTAGGCTGGTGCGGGGGGCCAGATTAGGCATGCTGTGCCTCAACTCTTCTGGAACAACACATACATAACACATTTAGCAACAGTATGTGTATCATCACAGCTTTGGTACAACAACAATCTCTGTGATGGTCACTTTGACCTTTGCTGAATTATTACTAGTTATAGCCTACCCTCGCTCTTGGCAAATTTAAGTAGCTCTGCACTGGGGCCCTGGAGGGATCGTCTGGGTGCTCTTGCGCGTGGGGCCCCGAGCCGACTGTGGTTGTGGTGGTATTCTTGACCGTGATTGGAGGTGGAGGGAGACAGGCACCGGGGTGAGCCTAAGGGCGAGGGCGTGAAGCGGTGTCGTCGCTGGGGTATGGAGCAGGACTCATCCTCTTCGTCCTCTAGGCTGTAACTGTCAAATTCCTGATCGCTGTAGGTGCCACCCCGGCGCAGGGACTGCAGAGAGGCTGTAGAGCTGCGGCGTGATGCAGATGCTGAGCTGGAAGCATAATCCTGTCTCAAACCTGACACCAAAAATAGAAAAGTTAAGAAAGAAACTGCATTGACAGGGAGCCTTGCAAATACACACATGCACACATATTTATGTAAAAGCTTGAAACAAGAGTCAAACTGATCTGATGTCTATCTATTTGATCTAGAGGTGTAAGAAAATGTTTGCAATAAGGTTAACTGTGCTAGCCCTTTTCTTCATCAGCTGTAATAAACGGCAGTCTAGTCTTTAGAATGTGGAAACACAATGATGTGATGTCCAGCACATCATGTGCACAACTCCTCTACTCACTCTCTTCCTGTAGGCGAGCCATGATCTGTACATCAGTGAGATCCTGCAGCTTATAGCCCATAGAGATCGAGTCATCTGATGTGCTGAGCTCACTGTCTATGGAGGACTGCGAGCTCAGGGCCGAGTGCATGGTTGTGACACCTGCAAGAACACAGTGTGATACCCGTTACAACAAACTGCATTTTACACATACAAGGTCACAATATTAATCACACTTATTTCTACTTCTGTTGGGGAGAATTATCTTAAATTCTCAAATAAAAAACAGTACTGAAATAATTGGGATCAACTTGAAGAAAAAAAAAAAGAAATGATCAGGAACTGCATTATAATGGTTACAGGGTAACAATGGCACTGTACCTTCATAATCATTCAAAACACTTCAGACAATAGTACATATTTCAATTTGCCATTTTCAAAAATAAACCTTTTGTACAGATATTCCCGAAGAACAATCAGTGACCGGTTTGGCCTCCATTTTTGATAACAATGGTGCCAGGTTAAAATGCCCAGCACTGCCACAGAAAAATCATATCGCCGCCGGATGATAACTAGCTTTCAAACCAAGATTTCCTAACAGAAAAAATATGTCGATATGAAGCTTAAGTAAGGAGCTTAGGTTAATGGGCCCGCTTTCACATCCAAATATGACAAATGTTAGACCATCACCTATGTGGTAACTAATTTGATCACTAAAGATTGGATGCCAACGGGATCTGTCAGACTCTGCTCAGTAGATGACACGGATTGATTGATTGAGTTTATAAAATTGTATTACTTAAGCCGAGTAGCACATCAAAATGTTGATTAAACAAGTTGGTAATTTCTTTTTTAGTAGTTGGGAAAAATTGGACGAAAGCAGCTCAATCAGTCACAATCAGCCAGAGGAGTGTGAGGTATAATTCACCCCACCTCAGCTAACACACACGCAGTGCTGCTTGTATCAGGACAACTTTAGATTTAATTTCAGCAGACTGACCTGTACAATATTCAAGAATTTAACGTGTGAATGTAGACAAACCTTTTGTTCGACAATCACATTCGGTTTGTTTTAAATCAACACTTTGCTCCACCCTGACTTTACTTGTCCAGCAGCATTACACTAGAAAGGACCATCTGCCGATGAAGCTGCATGCAATGTTCCCCTGCCAGGCGTATCTGTCTGACACAGGTCTAACTTAGACTGAGACAAATGGGAAATGACATCATCATCCAGGGTCATTTGGTTATGTAAAAAGTTTGGGATTAGATAGGGCCGCCACCCACAAGCCAAGCATTTTCAAGTTCATGCAAAGATTTGTTATTTACAGGCTGTTCATAACAACATCGGCATTGTTGGTCTCTGCACAGTGAAGTGCCAGATATAGTGAGACAATGTGAGGAAAAACAAATGTGCAAAGTAAGTGTCATAATCTTGCCATAACTTCTGTTTCTACCCCCTGAAGTACAAACCATACATAATCACTGACCATCTTCCAAAATACACCAGTGTCACAGATGTGTTTTACTGTCTGCCAGGTGCACACTGTTTTCCATTCATTTCAATACAAGTCAAGAGAAGCTATCATGCTTGATATAGACAATTAATCACAGAGAACAGCTTGGCTGACTGACAGCAACCTTTGTCATGCCACCAAATACACATTTGTCCTGACGTCTGTATACATTTTTTTCTTAACTTTACAAGGCAGTCCTGAATTCAATGCTGTTCAACAGACAACCATCTAGTCTGTGATATCAGGCCTTTCCACACAGATAAAAACGTTTCATCATGTTCATTGTGGTCGATTGCCTTTCTCAAACATGTTTAAATTCTTTGTTAAATGTAGTACAATTATAAAATGAATGGTAGACAATGGCTGCCTGGTAGAAGAAGAAAATCCATCCATATAACGAGTTGTACGTTTTGAAAAATTGTTAATATTGTGCAGTATATGCGACACACAGCATGCAGAAATGCTACAATAGTCTTTAAATATTTCCATTCAGATCCCAGAGGGGACACATTGTTGATGCATTAGTGCACACACATAACTGACCTACATCCTTATAATAACTGCCGTCAATCCCACAGTTGTGTTGAGCAGAAAATGAGGAGCACAGTGTGTTAATGTCATGCCATACCTGAGCTGCCACAGGTTAGTAGGGATTTGTTAGTTGATTTGTGGTACCCAGGAGAGATCAGGCCTGAGCTTGCTGAGCCTGCCTCTGCTGATGGGCTGCTGTACATGTTCCTCCATCGAGATGCTGCAGGGAACAGGAGAGAACCAATTAGATAATCTCAGAGAAGAATATACCCACTTTAAAAGTGATGATATGAGTATTATATAAACCATATGGTTGGGATCAATTTAAATTATATTAAGACCCCCAAGCGGAAAGCCTGTCCCAACCTGCACCTGCTACTTTGGTTCTGATGGGTGCAGCAGCACAAAGTGCAAAAGGATAGCACAGAGTGACAACACAGCACCTTGGATCTGCAGCCAGAGGCAGATGGTGGTAGTTCTTTTAACATTTAATTAGATAGAAACAAATAATGTATAAATAAAAAAATAAATTAAAAAAAAAGCTTGGTGAAGGGGTTTATATGATTGCACCAATCCAACACAATTTAAGTATAATTGTACTGTATATTATGCTGCAAATGATTACACCATATCAAAATGTGACAGCAGCAAATATGTTTGTTTTTTTTAAGTTGGAAAGGAGGCTATGAGGCACAGACTTAATGAGCTTTAGTAATTCAATGTCTCCTGCATAAATGGACAGAAGACCAAGTTTTAATCGACCAGTCTGATGTGTGTTATTTGTAGAAGTCTTGCTTCATTTGCATGTGATTTAATGAAGGTAAACACTGTGAAGGCAAGGCTGTGTGTAATGCTAGTTGTATATACAGTCTATGGTGTAATGGCACTGTGCTCTCTGGTGACTCACATCTCCAATCAGACGCTGCAAATATATTAATATTTATATCATGCTGCCTTCAGATGGTGGCGGGGATTTACTAAACTTAAGGAGAAGCTTTTCATACAATATACAGCTGCTGTAAAAACTTGTATTCATCTATAGATAAATGCAGACTGATTTTCCAGCCTTTCTGCTTTACACAGTAAATATTAATTAAATAAATATTGTGTATTACAGTAATACACAATATGTAGACAGTTTGATGTTTAATGTAATAGCAGGATTAGGAGTATATAGTTTCATGCAAGAGCTTTGAGAATTTTATTTTTTGCAATATTTGCATACGTATTATAGGGTTCAGTTCAGAAAACAGCAAAAAATAAGTATTTAATCACCTTTACTGCTAACACAATAGTCTCTATGCCAACAGGCACTTTCATGGCCCGGTGCTGCCGTTTGTATAAATAAAAAAAAAAAAGGAGAGCTGACCGGGGGAGGGTGGGGGGTGTAATCCAACCCAGACTTCATGTAGTCATTCAGCCCTGGTGTGAATAGCTCTGTTGTTCAGGTTCTGCAGCATGCAGGAAGTAGGAGCCACGAGCAGGGTAAATAATATCTGGGGCCCGTTGGTTCAGACACTAACTTGTACATGCACAATGGAGGTGAGCGGTAAATAAGAAAGCGGCCCGTTCACAGAGGGAGGTACAACTGTCTCTCAGTGCTAAATCTGGTGCTTTAATCTTGATTTAGGCCGACCACCACAAAAGGAAGCAACATGTGACCCAAAGATGTGATGCCCTAAAAGACTGTTAATCTTAGTTAGGGCTTACGTAATGAATGAATAAAAATGCAAATGAATAAATACTTTTGTTCAGACATCGCAGAGAGTTTAATACATAAAATGTATCTACGTGTTTTACATACTCTGATCCAAACGGCTGATCAGGGTCCGACAAGCAATTTCTGTCTCCGGGCTGCGGTGGTCAAGAGCCTGCCGACACCACTTCAGTGGGGAGTCTGGCCCTTGATCTCCTACTTGCTTTTTTGGAGACACATACAACCTGTAGAGAAGAGGCAGACAAGAAGAAAACAAAGTATTACCAAGGGAAATGGTAGCAATGACAAAAAGTAAAGGGGATTGGCAGAGTAAATACTGAGATGAGAAACTGAGGTAGGGAAAAGGCAGCTGAGGGCCAAAAATGTCATCCTACTTCTTACTTTTTTATCAAACATGCTTGTCAAAAGGTGCCAGTCACATTGATCAAAAGATTAAAATAAAAACAAGTTGGAGATTAGTGTGGCCTACTGGCCTGTAAGGTATGCACTTAATAGTATTGAGCATGCAATGCACAGTGAGAATGTTTTTCACAATGTACAACATAGGCGTGACGGACCACGCCCAATGTCTGAATAGGACACCGTGAAGCAGCTAACATCCCACAAATCAAACAAACCACCATTTAAAGGGAGTGATGTAATTAGGGCTGCACGATATAAGGACATGATCTAATTGCGATTATTTTTGACTGATATTGCGATTGCAATTTGATTCACAATACTTGAGGGAATAATCATTTTGTATAATTATTCTCATTTTCATTGAAAAACATTAAAATCTAAAACAATAAATTGATTTATAGTGTAATTTTTGGAAGAATCTGTACAAAACAAAGATGTTTTCTACAGTACATGTTGCGATTTCGATAAAATTGCGATGAATTGTGCAGCCCTAGATGTAAACAGATCAAACAGTGAGCAATTAAGTAATGCATCTCTGACCATCCTTATCGTAACCTCGACCTGGTTCTCAAACATGACTGCTGACACTGGTACACAATGCTTGCAATTGATGTGGAATAATGATGCAAATTCTGATTGCGTTTCATCCAGAGTTTTGGTCACCGGTTAACACCTGGTTGTTGCCATTCATGCAAAACCTAGATCTGCAAATAATAGTTACATTAGCATAACTGCTAAACCAAAAATATACATTGGATCAGAATTGGTGCAACCTACCTCTTCAATAATATTAACATATAGCTGAGATAAGGAGAGCCGCATTTGTGGATGACGTCAACATTGATATCTGCGTATCTATACTTTTACAGTAATCCGATAATTTCAAATGACCGCTGTACTGTAGTAATCTTATAGTTGTTATAAAAAGCAGGTCTTCTTTTCATGAAAAAACCAAGCAGTATCACATCTATGTTCAACCACTGCCAGGAGCATTACAGAGGCAGGTTGGGTAATTTTGTAAAAAAAACAACAATAATCAACTGCAAATTCAGTTTTATTCTGCAAGACCGTTATATGAGGAGAGTTGTGTTAGGAGGTTTGACATTTAGGCCTATGTGAGGAATCTAATCAATTTTGACCTGGTGAGGTTGAAATATTGCCTGTCTAGTCTAATAAAGTACTGGGAACTATTATTTAGAGTGTGGATACTTTTGTACATATTTTAGACTATGAATCAAAAACCCACAACAAAGGGATACCTGCAGTTTCTCTTATTAGCTAGTCTGTGTTGCAGTCTGGTCACACAGAAGGCCCCTCAGATCACATGCTGTGCAATCCCACCTAAAGCAATTTAGCCTTGCGGCAGCATCCAGCCCAGGGCAGATCAGATTATGTCGCTGTTGGGATTACTGGATGTTTTGGCTATGATAACCTCACAAAGCGCATATGGTATGGCTAATGATGTGAAACTGAAAATAAGTCGTGAATGGTCTGACTGTTAAGCTGATCAAGTAACCAGTAGCAACACAATATGGTACCAATTTCAGGCAACACAATGTACACAGCATAAGTAAACATGTCAAGACGGAATTCTGGAAAAAAATTCAAATAGATTATTAGTAATTAACATTTAATCACTGGTCTTTCTGGGGTAATTATATTCTGCCGATTTAATTTGAGAAAATGAGCAAAGTTAATCTTTTTATAAGCTTCAATCTGAGCTGCATTGAGGAATGAACTAATGCAGATATAGTTTAGTTGATTTTAAGTACAATGTATAACACGGTTTTGTGAATGTAGATCTGTGACGGTTCAACAATTTTAATTAAACAACATTAAACATAAAATTGCTTTTTTTTTAAATAACTTGACATAACACTTCTGGTGCCTATAGTATTTCCATTCATCCTTGTTTTTAAAAAAAAAAAAAAAGAGCTTCGTGTTCATCAGAACCTGTCAAACAGGAGGCGGATAGGTCATGCCTGTTGTTTACCTACGTCAGAGACACCTTCATCATTTCCTCCTAATTACAGTAAATATTCTGAGTCGACATGTTTGCCACACTTAAGCAAAGATTTGAAAGTACAAGAAAGGGCACTCCTTATTTCTGTGGATGAGGGGGAAAATGCATTATTTCTCATATTTTATCCAAATTACCTAATGCTACAGTACAATGCTTAGTCACTTTCTGTGGGGGAGTAACACACTTTAAAACCAGAGGTTAAAATGAAAAAGCACAAGTGACTCATCTGACTGAAGGGGCTACACTAACTATGCACAGGCGGACGTATGTGGCATCGCTGTGGCATGTGTTGCCAGAAATCATCTTCCCCTGAAGATAACTCCTACCCTGCTACATATTATGGGTGTTAACTATCTGAAAATGCAGCACAATGATCTGTCCAGCAATGACAGAAATATATCTTAGATAACCCAAACAAGTGGGATAAAGGGAGACTGTCAAAGCATGATCATAGACCAGATAATAAGACATACCAACTGTCCTCGTCCTCTACTTCTGCACACTCATCCTCCAAATCTAGGACATCCACTTCATCCAGTGCAGTTTGGTCCACCCCTGAGTCGCTCTCTCCAACTGTCTCTGAATCATAACTTTCCTGAGAGGGGCTCTCTGGCGTCTGGCACTGTTCCGCTCCATTGTTGCAGGTCAAGGTGAGAAAGCTCCCACATGGACCCTGGTCCTCCTCCTCCTCTTCATCCTCTCCCTCAAGCCTGTTGGCCACGGTCTGAGGGGACATTTCCTCACCACTACTGCTGTCCTGAGTGGGTGACAGCTCCAAGTCTTTGCAGCCCAGCTTCCCACTGTGCTCCAAACTGAGGTTGGAGTTGGTCACCTCTTCACAAGGCAGCCTCTCATATATATTGCCAGCAGCTGTGAGGTTGCTGTTACTGCTGGTTCCTCTGTGGATGGTGGTCTTGCTCCCTCTGTTTCGCAGGGTCTCATTCTGGACCTCCAACCTACGAACAAGCTCCTGCAGCTTTCGGACTTCCTCCAGCTCCACCCCTGCCAGGTCCTGACCCCCCTCTTCTTCCTCTTTGCACCCGGACTTGGAGCTCTCCATGAGGCCAGTGGGACTGCCATTTTCGGCCTGGGGAACCACGCCGGCACTGTCCGGGACCACCATGCCCCTACTCTATTGGGAGGAAGAGCAACATTATTTACATGACGACAGCAGGTCTACATATTAACGCATTAGCCCAAGCTTATAGTACTACATGCAAGTTCACGTTATGTTGCTTACTACACCATAAAACGCTAGTGAATGGGCAATATCCTGCCAGCAGTAGCCTAACGTTACAACAGCAATCCAACACATGGTAACTAACGATATAGCTAAATAAATAGGTTAACAGTAACGATATTCAGCTACTTCAATCACATACATAGCTTTTAGTTGTAGTCACATGAAGCAGCTCTGGTATCAATGCTAACAATTATTAGTATTTACACGACGCCGATCACGTTTCTCTTCGTAACGTTGCTAAGTGGGTAACTGGAATAACCGTTACAAGAATTAAGATTTAAAAAAAAAGGATGATGTACACCAATACATCCAACTTTAAACTGCGAAAATGTAGCAGTCATATTGCAGCAGAGCACTCTAGTTAATGGTAGCTCGGCTAGCATGCTAACAGCAAAACATTCGTAACGTTACCGGTGAGTGAGCCGTGTTGTCCCAGCGAACTGATGACTGAGCTTGCCCGCCACTCAAAGCTCAAACTCCTCGGCACACCAGCGGCCGCATGAATGAAGCAGCTAATCACAACCACCTGAAATGGCCCTCAGCTGGATAGTGATTGTCAAGACACTGGCATAAATCTCAGCAGAAAACTAGTCCATGTTTTCTCGTTGCTACAAGAGCATCACCAATAGCGTTCATCATATCGCTCACTGCTAACTAGCTTGTTGATAGACTTTAGTTAGCTCCAGTGAACAGACCAGCAGCAGCGCTCGCTCCTCCCTCTATGGGGGAATATAATACAGCCACGGGTTTCTCTGTTATTTGGCGCCCCTTATGGGGGAGATGTGATACTGCACTAACATCTTCTTGTAATTTATATTGTAGCCTTTGGGTGTCGCTGTTTACATAATGGTGCCACACCACTGTACTGTAGTATACCCATAGACTGTTAACTTTTCCCCCCTTAGATGTAAAAAAAAAACCAAATGTAATATTTGATCTGCAATGACTAATGACCGTGGAGAATGACAGTCATTATTTAATAGACAATAAACTAAGTTGTATGAATAAATACAGCAAAACAGTTAATAATGGAAAAAAAGACAAATTATATGAAGTTATTGAACACTAGTTTGTGTATTGGTCGTTTTGCAATGTCTTCATTGTCTTCATGCTGTACAGTAGGTGGACAGAGAGTGACAGTTTTTATTTTTATTTTGGTTGGAAAAGGAGAATTTAGCAATTAGTGATGACTAAAGTACCTGTATAACTTGCTTTACAGGTACAATAATGGAGAGACAATAATCCTGTGTACTTGTCACAGTGTTGACAAAGGGATAACTCATGGATTGGACACAGCAGGCAATAAAAAACAGGTGGTACAGTTAATGCACTACAATACAATGCTAAATCATAAATAACTTAAAAGTTTGGGTTTTTCAGAATATGGCTTAAGAACGATTGTGTCTATAAGTGTCTACCTCTTATTATTTAGTTGTTTCCTCGTATGTTCTTTGTCTTCCTGTGCTGCAATGTCTGTTGTCATCATAGTGCCCAGACATGCCTGATCCTGAAAGATTACTGAAAAGAAAACAACATACATAAAAGCTATCTTTCTCTTAAAATGTTTTAAATTTATTTAGCTAGAGCCCTGACAGGCTTTCTTACAACAGAAAACAACTAAATACCAACAAAAGACAATTAGATGGTATAAGGTATTTCCCAAGTACCTGCATGCTGTTGAATGAGCATGTTTCAACAGGTTTCTTGTGGAAAAACACAGCCGACTCCTTTTATCTCTCGCATACTATGTGTGGATTGCTTACGATTGCACTATCTTAAGCAATCCACACATCATATGAAAGTACAAAAGAAAAAAAAACAGCCTGATCCATGTCATGCATTTATCCTTCCTCAAAACGGGCTTCCAAAAACATGTTCATACGGCAAAGATACAAGATTCATGTGAAAAATTTTGTTAATGTTTATACAATGTTTTTGTCTTTTTAAAAAAGGATAAATGGGGCTCCTTTTTATATGGAAACTAAGTTAAAACTCATTTTTCTGACATAAACCATATCACATGTTGGCAGTGTGGAATGTGTAACACCTGCAGCTCATCCACTCCCTTTTCATCAGCAGGCTTAGACCTGCTGCAACTCTGGAGGAAGCTTTAACTGGGTAAAAGGATTCATTCAACCAAATATATCATGTTTAGCTAAGGCAAACTGAATATCAGTGTGGAGTGTAGTGAAGTCTGTGTAATTTGTTACCGTCTGGCACAAGGCTGGCAACAAAAGGACGGACACACACATATAGTTTAGTCTAAACTAGTAGTAACTACATTTTGCAGTAGATTACTGGTAGTTCAACTGCATTTATATTTGCTTAGTGATTCAAGTAGTAATACATTTTTTGTGTGTGTAGTAACTACTGAAATTACAAACAATTTTGGGCAAAAGAAAAAGGAAAATGCATTTGTTTTATTCCACCAATGCTTCTTGACTTCTTGTAATTAAGCCCCCTTCGGCCAGCCCTGCACCCTTTTCTCATCCTGACTGCTGTCAAGGCATGCCCAAGCAATGCATTCCTCAGGCTGACACTTTAGTTCACAACAGGTTTAGGTCCGTGTCCGCCCGTGAAAAGTAAATAACAATTTTTATTATGTTTTGAATCCATTATTGTAAAACTAAACTTGAATGTCAATTAGTCATAAGTATTAAGTATAGAAATAAAATGATTGATATTTATCAACACGTTTAGAGAAGTTGCATAGTTGCAGGCTATTTTAGAAGTTGCCTGGCTTACTGAGTAATAATCCTGCTTGTTGCAATAAACCCATCACTTCTGGAAGGCAGTATGGAAGCCCAAAGCTGATATTTATTGCACTTTCCCATGCAGAAGGGGTTATTTTTGGTTTGTATATGACTTGTGAACAAGTGGGCACTTTTTTAGGAATTACCTTAATTGAGTGACTTTTTTTTTTTAATATTTTTGACTTTGTATCACATGCAAATATCAATTTCATCTTTTTTGTGTTACATGTGAAGTAGTTTGAACTACTTTTTTCAAAGTCACTCTACATTTCTCCCTCGGGTAGCTATTCTGTAATCGAGCGTTTTTCTAAGTTATTGGTAGCTTGCGAGGCTATTGCTTCCACAATACTGCTGAGCATGCTCACAAGGATCACATTTTAATTATAAAAAAAAAAAAAAAAAAGACTCTTGGATAGAAACAGGCTTTGATTTTAGGACCCTTTTCTTCTCAGCCAAATACTAACAAGAGCTTCAGCAGCCATTATATAAATAGCCATAAATATTTTTGTACTATTACACAATAGGCTGACTTAGCTTATGACAGTGAAAACAGTCTACATCTGATACTGCACTGGTCTTTCATACCTATTTGTTCCCTTATTGGTCACATGTTTGTTCCCCTGTATGCTGAGCATTGTTTGTGACGAGAATTAAAATACATTTAAAATCTGTACATTAAGTGACACTACTTTACAAGACATTTACAGTGGTGCTCAAAAGTTTACATACACATGCTTAAGTTGACTAAAAAGAGGAATAAAAAAATCATGTTTTGGAAATTTATTTTAATACCTAAATTAAAAAATGAGGTAAAATCCAACCTTTAAGACACAATTTTCTTTGTGAATGAATAACGTATTGTAAATAAATAAATGTTCTTATTTAAAATACAAGTATACATACCTATGTTAAATTCCCATAGAGGCAGGCAGATTTTATTATTAAGGCCAGTTATTTCCTGGATTCAGGATATTATGCATCCTGATAAAGTTCCTTGGCCTTTAGAATTAAAATAGCCCCACATCATCACATACTCTTCACCATGCTTAGAGATAGGCATGGTTTTATTTCAGTTAGACTAATACCTGGTTTGATTTGCATTGAGAGATGATTTTATAGAGTATCCCATGCCTATCTCTAAGCATGGTGAAGAGTATGTGATGATGTGGGGCTATTTTAATTCTAAAGGCCAAGGGAACTTTATCAGGATGCATAATATCCTGAATCCAGGAAATAACTGGCCTTTAAAAATAAAAATCTGCCTGCCTCTATGGGAATTTAACATAGGGGTATGTATACTTATGACCCCTGTATTTTAAATAAGAACATTTATTTATTTACAATACGTTATTCATTCACAAAGAAAATTGGTGTCCTTAAAGGTTGGATTTTACCTCATTTTTTAATTTAGGTATTAAAATAAATTTCCAAAACATGATTTTTTTATTCCTCTTTTTAGTCAACTTAAGCATGTGTATGTAAACTTTTGAGCACCACTGTAAATGATAGCTTTTCTCTGGTTTCAGTTTTACGTTACATTACACTATTGTCCTGATAAAAAAAAATAAAAATCAATGCTTAAAAAAAAGCAACACTACTTAACGTTTGAGATCCATTTTTATTATAAAAAGAAACAAAATATTGTGTTATTAGTAAATTTCCTGCATGGCAACAAGGAACCTTACAAGATTTTGATTCTTTTAAAGGCTCACTGAATGAAAATAGGCATATTTATTGTATTGTTAACAATGTAATACATGGATTTCCATCAATACAAGAATTTATGATTTTGGGACCCAGTCATTTTGTTTTATTACTCCATTCAGTCCTTTCTAAACAGCATGAAAAGCACAATAAAGTACACCCATTTCTTTCATTTACATGGGATTACAGACAGAATTTTCCCCATAGCATCAGCCCAAACACCATTTAATAAAACACAGAACACAGGCATAGGCAGATATGCTGGATAGGATTCCTAAATGGAGGAAGAGCAGGTAACAAGGCAGGTCTTAACAAGAAGAATCATGAAAAGAAGTTTCCCCTTTTACTTCTTCCCTTCTTGCATGGCTTTCTTCTCCGCTTCAATTTCTGAGAGAGAGAGAGAGAGACAGACACAATTTATGGAAATCAAAGATTGGTCCTCAATTGTTGTCAAGATGAGAAAAAAAACATTTAGTATTCAATTAAAAACATACACCACAAAACTATTACAATACAAAGCAGCAGTGTCAAATATTCTAGCTGGTGAGTAAGATCAGATATAAGTGTGTAATGACTGGAGTGCCAATCATTAAATAGGTACATTAGCAAATTTAGCACTGCACTTCCAAAGTTGGGAAATTTATTTATAAAAAAAAAAACACTGAATAATTAAAGCAACAGAGGCACTTGTCTAGAATGGGGAAAGCTCCAAAAACAAAACACTGGATCCTACATTTCCTATAATACAACTCAATATCATCTTTTAAATTAATGCCTAAGTCTTAAACCACACACTCCCAGTTTATGACAGGCTTTCTGTCGTTTCAAGTCTTAAGCACTAACCCCGATGACAGGTTAAGATTTCAGGAAGGTGGGTGCCTGCAGTTAATCAGTATCAGATATTTTATTAAGCCTTATAAGCATAGTAAATGTTATGCCTTGGCATGGAGTAGTTGCTGGAGAGGCTGTGGGGAACAAGTAGCAAACTACACCCACACATTTTACATATCACACCATTTAGGGAAGTGGTTGAGAAAACGCTAAAATAAGTAGGAAAGATAAACATCAGCTGACAGCGTTACTGAGAGCACTCTTTAAAACCTACCTGCAGCAGTAGGACGATGGTTACTTTCTTTTGTGATAGACTTCCTTAGCTTGCTTGTCTTAAACTGCACCAACTCCTCATTGAGTGGCTCTTTGGCAGCTTTCTAATGGAGAAATTTGGGAGAGAGAGAGAGAGAGAGAGAGAGAGAGAAGGAATTATTACAATTTAAAAACAGGTTTTGAATGTATGAGAAAGAATGAACACAAGACCAATTATCATTTAATCACTCAAGATGTTGTCTGCAGTACAATCCCATACAGGTCTACAAATCCAGCCCCACCTCAATTAAAAAAAGATTCTGGAGTTATGTATGCCAAATCACAAGTAATAACATGTTACTAGGTTACTAGTTACATGTTATTACCTGGTCACAATGAACAGCTCTAATGTGGTGTCATGTTACATTGCGCTGTTATTTACAAGTATTCAGTTCCACAGTAGTGTGTAGGAGGAAGAACACATGCTGTACTTTAACTTTGATCTGCATTTATGTGAGGTCATTGAAGAGATTAGAAACATGTAAAATGCACATCAGGGCCAAAGAAGTGAAGGCAGTGACGTAAGAACATAGCTGGAAAATAAAGTTTCAGTTTTGTGGCGAAAGTGCATGAGGACGTAACAGTTTTACAGAAGACTCTAGAACAAAGCCAGGCAACCAGTGCAAAGTTTCTTCTTGAGGCATAATTTTAAGACAAATTCAGAGAAAACAGGGCAGGACTGAAAGAAAACCATGGTAGGTACCTACCTCTTCCAAAGCTATCTTCTCTTCTTCAATTACTGTGTTATTATAAGAGAGACAGAGGTGATCAATGGATAACTGAGTCATAGATTAATCAACATCCAGAGAAAATTGCAGTTCATATCCATGTCTATCCAGACATTTTTGTGAGGTAACCTTGACCATCGGTTCATCCTTGACTTTAAGGGGACATTTATGCTGAATTTGAAATAATGTCCTTCCAGGGGGTCTTTAGATATCGCAGTCACAAAAATGGGATGTATGAAGACAGAACAACAAGAACACAGACATTTCATTCACGACATGTACATAACGTGGACCTGCCAAAGCACATTCAAGCTGCGTTGGACCCTGTTCATACAAGTCTGCCACTCATGGTTAGTACAGAATCCAGCCTGCAGTGAAGTTCATACACTTCAAGGTGTACACAAGAGAAGAGAGAAGAGAACTGTAAAGCAACATTGGGCTTTATGGTCAAAGAATGTGTTTGCATATTTGACAAACTGCAAATCAATAATCCCAAGCTCCCTCTGATGCACTAAACAAAAAGGTCCATTTTTATTTCTATTCTTATTCTAGGTGTATGCAACTCATTGTTTTTACTTCTGTATTTATGTGTACCTAGTTCTGTCTTTGTGCTGCTGCAACACCTGAATTTCCCTTCAGGCTTATCTTATCTTTCTTAATAGGCACGGCCGAGTGGAACTATGTAGAAACAAGGAACTGACGAAAAGCTGAAATCTAGACTAAAGTTGACTTTTTGTTGAGAACACAATTCTTTTCTCTTTAACACCTACCATCAGTAGTTGGAAGAGGGTTTTTTTCTTGCACTTCAGTCTTTTTGAGCACTTGTGGGTCAAACGTCTCCAACTCCTTGTTGAGTGGCTCTTTGGCAGCTTTCTAATGGAGAAAAGTGAGAGAGCAGAAATTATGATTGAGTCAAATCACAAATTTGGACTATTAACAGTGCATGAGAAAAATGTAAAAAAAGAAGGCAAACACGAAAGCATGAACACATGATCCCATAATTATTTTTAGCACTCAAGATGCTTGCAGTATAATCCCATATGTGTATACAAATCAAACCATCTGTAGGGAAGTAAGAGCATAGCTGGAACATGAAATGCTTCAGTTTTGTAGGGAATGTGGGTCCGTGTGGGAAAGTTAGTTGAGGACTACATTTTTTCCAAGATTTAAGAATAAAAGCAAGACAACCCTGTTTTCTAAAAAGTTCCTACTTGTGGCACAGTCGTAGAAAAATGTAAGAAAAACAGAGGCACCGAAATAAAGAGGTAGAGATTGAGATGGACATGATTTCTAATTGGAAGGAGAGAAGGTAAAAGGGCAAGACTGAAAGAAAAATCATGGCAGGTATTTTGCAGGTACTTTCCTCTTCCATGGCTATCTTCTCTTCTTCAATTACTGTGTGATTACAAGAGAGACAGAGATGAGGTGATCAATCTAAAACTGGAGTCTGGAGATCAAAGATTAGTCCTAAATTGGTGTAAGGACGAAAAAGAAAACTGATATAGCACTGTGATTAAACAATAACATTATGTAGTAATGAATTAAAAAAAGAAAAAATAATTCCAATTCTGATGTACATGCCACAGAACATATATACACACACACGTAATCTAAAGCAGCAGTGTCAAATATTTTAGATGGTGGGTAAGATTTGACTATATGCAGCAGCTAGTGCAACATACGGTTCCACTCATGAGTTTGCTTTTGTTAGTGAAGAGATGCCAGAACTACGGTCAGGTGTTTACCAACTGGTGCACACATAATGAAGAGGTATTTTAGCCGTTTTGCACTGCACTTCTCAAAGTTTGGAAACTTTATGAAAGAAGATTTACATTAAAAATTGATATATCAAAAACTAAAAAGGAGATATCTTAAATGTTTGTGTATAGGGGTTCTTATGGGGCAAGCTTTAAAAACACAGGATCCTCCATTTCCCATAATGAAACTAAAAAATATCTTGCGCAATGCAACACAGCTGTCCTGGGAAAGATTGCAGTTAAGACTCCAAAAAAGCTGACAAGCACCAGCAGTGCCACCTGCATAAATGCAAATACTGAGGGTGCCTGTAGTCAGGCAGCAGGGAGCCTCTCAACCTCTGGAAGGAAAGGATGAGCATATTGCAACCCTTTTACTTAAACTCTACTCTTCCTGCTGCATAAAAAACACTAATCTGTGCTGGATAGCATGAAGCTCCATGTAGCCTCTTAATATACATTTTAAAAGGAGACATATCTTATAATAAACAGAGGTAGGATTTTGTTTTTTTTTCCCTCCTCTGAACAAGGTGGCATTAAGCAGAACAAGGACATTCTCAGGGTTGGGTGTGTACTGGCAGTTAATCAGTATACAATGTTTGCAGTTGCCATTCATGATAAGCGGGGAGGAGTAGAACTACGCTGAACAAGGAGCTGAAGAAACCTGGATCAAGAGGGGATGATATAGATTTTTACTGATTTAACACCTACCTTGCGCCGTTGGGAGAGGGTTTTTTTCTATCATCTCAGCACTATTTAGTCTTTCCTTTTTAAACTGCTGCACCTCCTTAGTGACTGGACATTTGTTGCTCATTTTGGAAGATTTCTAATGGAGAAAAGTGAGAGCAAAAAACTTAAAAAAAACAAAACAAAGATTTTGACTTTTAGAAAGACATGAAAAAGCATTTTTTTTAAAACCCTGCCGTATTAGAGTGTAATGAACTCCATGTAATTAAACAAATTACTACATATTGCAGTACAATTACACACTTCCTGTCTCCTAAGTGGGAGTAGCCTCATTTGAAAACTAAAAAGACGAAAATTTGTTTGGTCATTCATAAACATTAGCTTATCTGCGTTGCCAGATGTCATGAGAATGGAACAGAAACAAGTCTTGAACAAAAGTTAGTTTTCACCAGATTTGTGTGTCTGATTTTTTTTTTTTTTTATTATGTTTTAAGTCAGAATGTTCGGGAGGTGTGGCTTGTAAAAAATGGGGCTTATATTTACTTGTGGGAGAAGGACTCGGTAATAATTTTGTATTCACTTCTCCCATTGGAAATAAATACACTCAGAATCAGCCGCTAGTCTCCCAGATAGGCGTGGCAGTGGAGAAACCCACGTGACACAGATACAGGAAATGACTGAGTTGGGCGTCATGGTTATAAACCGTCTGATACTACAAATAATGGTGGCCCATAAAAGTAAAATAATGATTTAAAACAAAAAACAACTTTATTTTACCATTGTCTCCCCTACTGTAATAAACCATTTAACCAGCCCCCCTCCTCCCCTCCCTCCCTCATCCTGACCACCGTGAAGGTATGTCCAGACAATGCATTCTTCAGGCAGCCACTTCAGTTTAGGACAGGTTTAAGGTTTTAGGTCTCGGGGGGGCATTCCGGAAGCTGGAATGTCAGCTCTCCTGTGAATAAATGGCTATAGTTTTTAATGTTTTGAATCTGAATTTGTAAAACTTGCATATGTCGGCGAAGGTTCTCCGTCATCTAGGGAAGGGTTATACTCAAATGGCAACTGGACTTCGGAGCACCTTTAACCAAGTCCAGCTGCCCTTGAGTTTAACCCTTCCCTGGATATACTTGCATTTATTAGGTGTCATTAGTCACAAATCTTCATTATTGCTACGTATTATAACCAAATCTTCAGAGAAGTTGCTGCATGGGTGCAATACGCCCATGTGGAGTCCGATTGCCAAAACCAAAGCAAAGCTAAAATTGTTTGCATTTTCCCATGAATAGTTGGGTATTTTGCTGGCATTTGACCTTTGATTTAGATTTGCTATCACATTTTATTTTTTATAATTAATTTATTATTTTCTACAAAAAGTAGTTTGACATTTTTCTTATTTTAAATATTTTATTGGATAAAAAAAAAAAAAACATTTTGCAAGATTCTTTTCCCTCTGCACACCCACCCTCCACCAGCGTGTGCAGCGACGCCCAAAACAGGCAAACAAAGTTTCAAAAGTTTCTCTTCATAGTTAGTTACCCAAACTGTATTTCGCCTATTTTATACAGTTTATGGATTTATCCATAGGGGTAGTTTGGATGTAGTTCAACTTCTTCCGGAGTAAAGTAATTGGTAGCTTGCACAACTATGGTTTCAAAGTAGCTTCCCCAACAATAGTGCTGGGCGGAACTCTGGAATTATGTAATCCAGTCCCAACAAACATGTCCTGTACACAATGGACAAACACATTACACACACAGCTTCCGTGCAGAACAATGCAACACTATACACAGACACACCAGTAACAGAATGAACATTACCTCCACAGTGACGTTAGCTAGCTAACTGTAGTGTAACCATAGACCGTTAATATAGTCTATGAGTGTAACGCATATGGCAAAAAAAATTTTGAAAGCACTTTTTCATTATTTCTTAAAATTGAAGATTTTGCATTACATTACAGTGATTATGTGTCTAACTGAATGTACGAGCTAACATACTGAGATAATCCAGAATACTGTTACCTGGAGCAGAGGTGCGCAGAGTCGTTGTATGAAAATGCGTCTGCGTAGCCCTTGTAAAGCCAACGGTTTAAGTAGAGACAACACGCCCTGCACAACAACATGGACACTGATACTCTGGTTGTCATTGGCTCCCAAAGTTTAGAGGAAGAATTTTGATTGGACACGCTTGATGCATGACTTTGTTCCTCCCCATATCTGCATGGAAGAATTTTGGATGTGGTATAAAATGGGAAGTCCATCACGCTTTTATTGTTTTTAACACAGTACCATCTAGTGGACGTGTTATGGCATTACATGGTTTGACAAAATTAATTAGAATAGCACGAAAACATATCATAAACACCACTTAAATGTATGACTGATAGGATATTTTTTAATGCACTTTGAGGCTAATTGTTGGCTAATGTAACCTCCACACAGACACATAAGAGTTGGCAGACAGATTCTGGACCAGAACATTCTTTTGGTAAGGCAAATATACTTATAGTATTAGTATATATATATATATATATCTCATACTAGATAACACGGCAATACACCATAATCATGCATCAATCTCCCTTTGTGCGCTTAAAAAGAAATACCAATGTTTTAGTATTGCACTTCAAAAGAGTCAGATCAAAAGGTTAATATCTTGACTTGTAGTCTCTTATATGAGTAATATGACTATGTAAAATTCCTCTTTGAGACAGTAAAAATACAAGGCACCTATTCACCTGCATCATATTTATATTATTTTTAGTTCATGATAAATACTTGGCCACCACCTCAAGGACTGAGGTTCAAGTCCTGGCAGTGGTGCCTTTAGCACACAGAGGTATTGGTTTGAACCAGTTGATGGATCATGTCCTTGTTTAACAGAAGGCATTTTGACTTGTCACAGTAAGTGTAAATGAATGGATGGCTGAATTCTATATTAACTGCATCAGTTTCAGGTTCCTGGTATTTGTTCATGTTGGCTCACTGTTAACCTGGCTTAGCTTACTGGGACTCTTGAATAGATCACAGCCATTCGAGTATAATGCCTGTCCTTTTCCTACAACGACAAAGTCAAAATGTCAGCTGTGAAAAAGGCCTTATGGTTAGAGCATCTTATGAAGGGGGGATGATGGGATGCATTTTCTGATGAATGCAAATTAAAAGAGCAGCATGTAGGTTTACTCACCAGAAAAAAATAGTGATAAGGAATACAAGTGACAAAAACAAAAAAACCAGTAAAAACAAAATCTTTCAACGATGTCTCTTCAGTCTGAACGTTTCTGCTGCCTGTCATAGATAGCAGTGGTGATTCCCCATGTAATGCATGATCTCAAAATAACCAGAGAACCTCCTCTGTACAGCAGAGCCACACTCCGCTGCCGAGATTTCCACAGCATCCTCCAACAAGCCATGACCCCTTTCACCTCCCTTCCCACCTCTGCCTGCATGTTTGCCACAAGCACAGACAGTGGGTAAAGAGTCAAGCTGGTTGCCATGGAGGTCAGCGTCCCTGAGATGAAGGAGGAAACCATTGGATAGAGCCCCTGTCCCTCCACGGCAGCACACACCGGCCCCTTCAGGCCAAAATAGAGGCAGCTACCAAGAGCGTTTCGGGCTGTGATGGGAAGAAAGGCTCTGTAGTAGCCCAAGGCCAGCCTCTGCGCCTTCAGCTTTACAAGAATACTCTTCAGGGTAGGTAGATGGCGGTCATTTTGGCCATTTTGCAACACATTCTGGACACGCTCAAAGGGGTAAAAACCACAGCTTCTACAATACCTGCACCAAACCCAGCCAGAGCAGGAAGGGCAGAGGTGGAGATGACATTTTGTGATGACAGGGAGAGCTGGCGGAGGAGTGTGTCCTGGAGGCCAAAGAGCAGCGTGCCATTCAGGGTCTTCATCAGTAATGGTGGGGCCACGCCCCTGTAGAGCTTTGCAGGTCCCTCTTTGCAGAGCTGTAGCACTGCCTGATAAACTTGGGTGTTGTGGATTTGTTGACGGAAAACAATTTTGTAGACAGGGAAGACGATGAGGGTGGGAAGGGTGGATAGCAAGCTTGAGGTCCCACCGTGCAAGAAGCTGTGGAAACGAACCACTGGGTCCTTGAGGCCCTCTTCATCTTGTTTATAGTCTGGACTTCCTGCCATCATTGACCTGAGTAAAAATAGAATCACAGATCATCATTTCAATGTTGCCTTAATACAGCAGGACAGTCATTCAGCTCATAATGAAACTGAAAACCACATGGTAGAAAACATCAAAAGAAATCACACTTAAATCATATATTACATATTACAAGAACGTTAATTATAGTCTTTGATCAGAAACATTAAAGACAAATCAAAGATGACATTTACTTACCCCGGCAGCTGTCAGTACACCGAAAATAAGCGTAGTGTCTATTTTCATTTTCCTCCATTCATTGGTAAAATATAAAGGCAGCGCAGGCGTATACTTGCTTTCCTACACTGCACGTAGAGAAGGACCATTTCTGGTTATTCGTCCAGTTACGATAGAAACGGTTTCAACTCGTTTCTAACCGAAACCGGATAAAAAAATCAAACCTCGCTTGTAACTGTCAAGATGGCAGGTTGCACTCTGACTGTATGGTCTATGAGTGCACTGATCGTCTGCCAATGTCTGTGATTGGCCCGCCTCTTCTAGAATAACTATTGGTCAAGACGCTAAGTCACGTGGTCGGCGATTGGTTATTTTGCCTGTCAAAGTGTTCACTTTCCGGTATGATGGTGTAACAAGCAAGTGAAAAAAAAAATTTGTAAGTTGGCCTATATCGCCTATACTTCAATTATGTTTTTCTTACGTGAACTTTTTAGAACAATTGATGCCAAATATTTGAATTTTTCATATTTTAAAATACAAATGTGCAATAATATTGCCTTAAAGCTGTTTCAAAGCCTTCTCCACACTACTAGGATTTCTCATTTCTGGTGGAGAAATACTGAACACACTATTTACTGTCCAAAATATTTAGTCTAAAACTTGATGACTGCCTTCAGTGTTCCATGGTATATTTAATACTTTGTAAATTCTTTTGTACCCGTCTCCTGACTGATGTCTTTCAATAATGAGATCCCTCTGATGATTTGGAAGCACTCTGCAGACCATGGCTTTTGCTCTGAGATGCAGCTAAGAAAATGTCAGGAAAATCCTACTGGAACAGCTGAACTTTATTTGTAATTAATCAGTCACTTTAAATGATAGAAGGTGTGTAATGACTTCTATTTAACATGAGTTTGAATGTGATTGGTTAATTCTGAACACAGCCACATCCCCAGTTATAAGAGGATGTGCACACTAATGCAACTAGGTTGTTTTGGTTTTGTTAAGGTTTTTCATTTACATTTTTCAACCTCAAAGATTTCAGTTTGGTTTTCAACTAAATTGTTCACGTTATAGGTCACATTAAAAGTGGAAAAAGCTTTGACATGATTGATCTTTGTCTCATTTTTTCCCCATTACAAAAACTTGGCATTTTAACAGGGGTGGGTTGACTTTTTAAAGCCACTGTAAGATGCATGAATACCAGAAAAAAATAGAATAGATTTTAAGGATAATTAATTTTATTAAGAACACATCCTCAGATAACCAGCGCATTCACCCTGCTGAAAAAGTAAACACAAAGGTTTGGAATATGCTAATTATAAACAAATCATTCCTCCAGACATACAATACATGAAATAAAAATTAGCAGGTAAAGGAAGCTCCAGCCTGCAGAGACACCAAACTAAAAACCTGACAGCTTCTCTATAGAAAGACCTTCAACACAGAACCTAAAAAGGGTAAACCCTGGACACTGGGTAGACCCCACTCAATGGAGGGAACCTCAAGAGTTGAAAGAAACATCCTAGAACATATTTTACAGCCTGATAAGAAATGTAAAAGTTCTGCATCCAGTGAGCAAATAAAAACAGCTAAATAGGAGTGAGATGAGATGACTGGAGGAAAAAAAACATTCCATTTCAGACTGTTGAGGCACTCTTGGGTTGAGTGGAGCTTCAGTGGCACTGTAAACTAGTTCAATACACATTCACTTCATTATCTTTCAAACAGCAGATGAAACAGGAGCAACAAGAAAAACTATGCTCGTTCATTGTAACAGCTTTACATGGCAGATGCTTCTCCTGACCACTGCAACCTGCCAGGGATATTTATACAAGCTCTTTGACAACAGATTGAAATGACTCCTGGAGAGGTAAAATGGTCAGGAGAAACTCTGTACCCAATGCCATGCTTCCACTGTATGACACAGCTCTGCTCATGTTTTGGTACCAGGACTTCTCTCTTTGTTTTCCACTGTGGATAGTACCCCTTCAGTGTAGGCGGGATTCTCAGCTGATTGCCATGGCGCTGCCGCATGACACTGCCATGATTGAAAAACGCAAGACTTACTGAATCCTTTTATAAGCAACCAAACAGAGGTACTTTTGCACTAAGTCAATTGTATGGCACAGTTGTGTGGGCGGCAATCTTCTGCAAAAATCTAGGTCAAGTGAATCAAAACGATTGCGGTTGTTACTGATGGAAGCTTGCCTATTTGAATTTATCGGTGGTCTGCAGTATTTTAACTCCACCTTCAGGTATCGCCTCAGCTTGCTTGGAACCATGAATCAAGGTAGTATCAAAAAAGTACCTGGTGCTCTCCACACCTTTTGCCAATGGAAAACCAAAAAAGAGCGAAAAAGTTGAGCTGTACCATGTGGTGGAAAAATGGCATACATGTTACGAAAGGGGGCACAAATTTCACAGTGGATAAACACTTATTTATCCAAGTACAATAAATATGCTGGCCTAAATTGGTAGCTTGCAATTGCTTTGGTGCCCAGACATGAAGGGACACTGCTCAAGAGGGAAGGGACTCAAGTGAGGGGGTCAGCATTAGTAACAGACATGACAGTTCTTTCTTCTTTTCTTTTTTCCACGGTTAGATAGCAAATATTTGCTAATTGGGTTGGGGGAAATTCCCCTCTTCTCTTATTTGGTGTAACAGCACACAGTAGATGGGGGACACCATTTGTTACAAGGGGACATGGCTGAAGAGATATGACACAGACTCGCCATTGTGAGTTCTACGGATGGCCTCTGCAAGGATCATGGAGATGTCAATAACCTAGAGAGAGAGAGAGATGTGAATATAACTAGACTAAATTATTTGTTTACTGAAAGACAACTTTGGTATTTTTACTTGATAAATTACTTTCAATTAAAACTGAGGATTTGCACCTTTGTTTCATATTACAGTAACCGTTTATATGATTATGTTTCACTACTCACTTTGGGCTCTGGAAAACGTCTTTATATTTTACATTGAAAAAGATAAATTCTGTATCCTGACCTGTATTTTGGGACAATGCTTCATCTTCTCCTCCTGCGGGATTGTATTTGTGACCACCACAGCTTCAAAGCAGGCATTGTTGATGCGCGAGATAGCTGGGCCAGAGAAGATGCCATGGGTTAGAATGGCATACACCTTGGTGGCACCAGCAGAAATTAGTCTAAGGGAGAGAAACACCATTATGCATTACAAATCTCAATATGACTTGCCTGTGGTGGTCAAGTTGTGTTAGGCTGTGAAGTTCCAAATTTATTTACCAATTCATTTCCCACAGAAGGTAAATAAAAGGGACTTACTTGTCCGCAGCATGACAGACTGTGCCACATGTGTCGGCCATGTCATCCACTAGAATAGCGACCCGATCTGTCACATCTCCGACGAGAACCATGCGGTCGACCTCGTTTGCCTTTTTCCTCTCCTTGTGAATAAGGGCAAAGTCCACATTCAACCTGTCTGCTATTGAGGTAACCCTGCAAAGGGAAAGTAAAAGGTTCACGAGTTAGCGCTAATGTGCGTGCCAAAGTGTATCAAGTTGTATACGCACACTTCTAATTAGAGCCCTGTTAAACATTAGTAAAGCCAACAAAAGTTTAATCTAAAGTAAATTCCAGAGGACATGCTCAAGGACAGAAGACCTACAGTACGGCAAGTGCCAATGGCATACCTCTTGGCTCCTCCTGCATCGGGTGAGACAATGGTGCAGTTTTTCCATTCAGGGATGTTCTCTTTGATCCACTTTAGCACTGCTGGCTCTGCATATAAGTTATCAACAGGGATGTCAAAGAATCCCTGAAAAAAGATAATAGATGAATATGGACTGGGGTCACAGGAGCTGAGCATGTACTACTTGCTGAAAGGACCAATAGAAGGCCCATGTCTACCTTTGTTGACATCTATATAAACGTACGGCTTTGAAAGTCAGGTTTATAATGTAGGTAAAAATATGACCCAAAAGGACAGATTAATGGCAGGATACTGAATAAGATGGACTGTTTAGGACTGCTTTTGTGCTGCTCACCTGTATCTGTGAGGCGTGCAAGTCCATAGTGATGATATGGTCAGCACCTGACACTGACAACATGTTGGCCACCAACTTGGCAGAGATAGGAGCGCGGCTCTGCAATGAAAATAGATCTCATCAGTCACATGGAATAAGTGAACTGGCAAGCATGGATTGTTTCTAAAAATAACACTTAAGAGCCAATCAGTAAAATGTTAAGTCAGTTTTTACAAAGTTTTAGACTCTAGACCTTAAAATTGGTAATTTTAAAATATTTACAGTATGACACTGACTCTTTCAATATACTACAATACAGTAGGTGATGCAATCACCTGTATGTACGTAGAATGGCTAAACAGAGAAGCACGGTTTTAATTTTGCTCAGCTACAACTGTCAAATAGGTTCAAATTATAGGGGTTTGGCATGACCGCAATATGGATATGGGAATAGTAGGACAGTTATTGATATGTAAACAAACTCAAAACAAAATCCTGCATCACAAAAACTAATAAATGTTTAGATTTGGTAGTTTATTGTGTAAACATTCCATTCATGCAATATCATTCAAATATAGGAATGAGTATGGGAGTAATTTTTTTTATATATATATATATATATATATATCAAGGTAAGAACAAAGAAGGGCCGTTGATTCAGCAAAGCATACAGAATAAGGAAAAGAAAAACAAAAAGAAATGAAGAAAATATGCCTAGTCAATTAGCTACTGATGGACATGACTGCAGGCTTCTTGTCATGATGCAGGATAGCAAATGGCATGACAGAAGTAATTAGATAGATATCCCTCACCCCCACCTTGTCCTTCTTGTCTTGCCGGGCATACGGAAAGCAGGGGATGACAGCCGTGACCCTGGAGGCAGAGGCAATCTTGCAGGCGTTGATCATGATCAGCAGCTCCATCAAATTGTCATTAATCTCCCCACAGCCACTCTGCACAATGTAGACATCTTCCCACGTACGCTCCCCTATCTCCACGCTGCCAGAGGGGAGAGGTGACAAAACAAAAAGCACTTACAGCAGGAGATAGATGAGACAGAGTAAACAATGGCGTGTAATCTGAAACTGGGTTTTAAAAAGCACTACGATGATTCAGAAGGTCTCGAGTATCATATAATATGAAATTATAGTTTTAGTTTATTGAGGCAACTAAGGTGGCTTTGTTGCTCAGAATTCCCAGTTTGTTAGTTAGCATGGGTCGTCAGCCATGCGTGAACTACAAGTTCCTAAAAACACTGCGCGGCAATTTCACCATGACGACACCATTTCACCATACGCTTATTTAAAATAAGTTAGCCAGATCAGCAAAAACGTACCATGTTTCTTGGTTGCTAAATTTCTTCGTAACAACCTTCCCCAGCTCGAGACCCAGGCGGTCTGCTATTTTTTGAGACAGGTCCGGATGTGAGCTACCGCTGAATATTTTGATATTCGGCATTTTGTTTCAGTCAAGGGCGTCGTTCAGTCCAAGCAGGCAGCGAGCAGCTGTCGAGTCAGAGGAATAGAAGGTTCCAAGAGAACAACTGGAAACTGGTCAACAGTTGATATGCAACTCTTATCGAGCTGTAGCGTGTTCCCTACCTATCCACCATTATGTCCCACACATCACGCGTGCGGCGGCTCTTCCTCCCAGGCGGCGCGCACGCTTTCACATACGTTCACACCGCGATGACGTCATTTTGGACAGAGGAGCCAAGAACAGGGGCACGTGAGCGAACAACGTACATTGTAGTCTCTTCTTTCTAGCGCTTACGTAGCTAGGCTACACATGAAATGCAAATTAAAAGCGCAAAATGAGTTAACGCTAATACATACTTATACAGATAAACCGAGTTTGAACTGCCCCTTGTCCTTGAGTTGTACATGGTATTGCCTAAAATAAATAGTTTGTATTTTCTAAATTGTTCTACATTTAAAACACGGATATCGGCGTTAAGTTAACGTTACCGTGGTCGTGTTTCCTCTAATGATAATGGGTCCTTTGGAAATGGGGGGACTCCTAGAACATTCACCACTTTTCCTGGTATGTGGAGGGCACTGTAGTACATGTAGGCCAAGGCACTGACCATAATTAGCTCTATGAGATCTTTGTTGTTGGATATGATTTAGGCCTATAATACAAAGTAGTATTTAACAACGTTATTTTGGCAGAGACCCCTGGCTAGCGGGCTACCTGACACTCCCTTCAGGACCTCAGAAACAACATGGCGAACTTTGGGACTAACGAATGTGCTGCACCCAAATACAGAAGTGGTAAGTAGCCTAGGCTATAAAACATAAGCACAGCAGACATTTTGTGTAGTAATAGTAGTAGTAGGCTAATAAAAAAAATGAGTTACGAATATTATTAAAGCTGTGATTTATTCATGTATCCCAAGCCATGACTGTGTAACATTGATGATCATGCACAATAGCCTTCCAGACTCTCAAACTAAAGCAGCTAAATGGAATTCAGTCATCATTAATTTGATTATTGTCATATTATCTACTCTACTGTCAAAAAAGCCTAATAACTAATGACTGGTGTGTAAAATCAGACAGTTGTATTTAATTTTTAAGTTAAGTTAAGTTTTGTAAATTATCGTAACTTTATTGCAATGTCTTTGGCAAAGAGGCTAGCCTGTCTGGTTGGCTGCAGCTTCAATCTGCTTTTCAAATGGAATAATACAAATGACACAAAAAACATTAAAGTAAACCTACCTAAAGTGGTAACAACACAAAACCATTTTACTGTCAATAGTTGGTGTTTTGTCAAGGTTTGCACTGGTGAGACAACATCAGTTTTTGCCAGAGGAAAAAGAATGACACAACCACAGCAGTAAAAACCTGCTGGCAGCAACAAGAGAGATGTTTCCGGACAATTTATCTTTTCTATGACGTCATTTGTTTAAAGTCATTCTAATGGACATCCTGTCACTACGGCAAGTTTACTGCGTGCAATGTCATTTCCAAATTCTCTGAAAGAGTTTATAATATAATATACTTTATTGCTCATAAAACATGAGTTAACTTTGTACACAGACAGAAGACCACAGTGACGACAAGATCATTGACAGTAAATAAAGACAGGAATGAATAACGTGCACATAAGGAAACAAAGGATTAAGCCATGAGGCTCATTGTGTGAATGAAACACAGACAAATCCACATAGTTTAGCAAAGCAACTGAACAATGACAACCACAGAAAATGTTTATCAGGATGTTAAAATGTTCAAGTGCTGATGAGAGAACATTGTCTGATATTTGTTTATAAAAATAAACATGTCCCATGCTTTATACTTATAATATACTCATTAAAATATATGTTTTGCTATTAGTCTATGTTACATTACTACTATAAATAATTACCTTACAGACATGTTTAATCTTTTCATTTTACAAAAGAGTGAAGAGTTTGGATAAATCTCAATGTTACAGGTAATGTTTTGAAAGTGTTTCTTATTCTCTCAAATATGTTGTTTACAGTGAATACATTTCAATACTGAATATCATTTGTAAAACATTAACATATTGCCACAACGGCCTTTAGAACTGGAAAATTATCTGTACAAACAGAATCATTTCCTTCAATGGTCAAAGAATCTGACCCTGAAAGTCTAATATGTAAAGGACATCATGCACTGCAGTGAAAGAGAAAACACTGCATATTGTTATGGAAAATGCCACATTAACAGTGAAGGACAAACCGTTAAAACAAAAGTGCTTCTAAACACTACAAATGTGTTCTTAAACCAAAAAAGCAGTACAACAAAGTTGATATCCTGATTTCTTTAACATTGAAGGTGAAACTCTCACAGTGAAAAGAAAAGTATTATGTCGTGGGTGGCTTTATTGCTTAATTGATGACTATTAAAGGTGAAAATATGAATAAAACGAACTTAAGGATTTAAGTGGCTTCAAATGGCTCAAACAACATTGATAAGCCATACTTTGGCAAGAAAACTTGTTGCATTTAAATGACCACCCATTGATTTATATTGTTTAATTATTAACATTTGCATGTATGCACTGTATGGCACTAAGTATCCTAAAACTGTTTACATCACATACAGTATTTTAACCTTTTTGTGCAAGATATGGCACTATAACATTTCTTGTCTTGAGGATTGTGTCAGGCCAGTTGTCACTATTAATTTGGTTACGCAGCAATTCCTTTCAACACAATGTCCAGTATACATGTTAGGCCAGTACAATTATAACGCCTCTCTGATTATCCAGGAATAACAAGAGGATGAGACACAAATAAGATTTCAGACAGGAAACAGATGTTTTAGTTTTATTAAAATACATAGAAAACTACTTTTTGTGTTTCTTATATATTTGCTAGATTGCACAATGTATAACAGCACATAGAAAGCAAATTTGTTTATACTGTATCTGAAAATCTGAATAAAAACAAAGGATCCTTTGAAACAGGTAAGCTTTATCTTTGAGGTGATGACGTATGTAAAACTGGCGGTGTGGACTCAAGTGAGGTTTTCAGCAGCAGAGTGGATAAAAAACACTTAATCAAACATTAAAAGATACATTTTAACTTCAGAGCTAATTTCAGAGGTTGTGCAAAATTCTAGTGATAAGCCTACTCACTTGCAAGTGGATGTTAATATTTAAAACGACAAGTGAGGTGCAAGTGAGCCATTGATCAGTGATGGTGTAAAATACACTGTGCGTTATGAAGTACAGTGTGGGTATTCCTTCTCTTCAGCTGAGTGAGGTAACGATACTCATTACTGTATACTGATTAAGACTGACTTGGGTCTCTGCTACATGGTCTGCCTGTTATAGTGAGAGAATAGGCCTCTGTCAGTCAATATAGTCTAAAATGTCACACTCGTCTATCAGTGGTTTTCAGTTTCCAATGCTGTCACTTACATTTTGACTCTTGTATCACTACGCCAGGCATTGTCAACATAGCCAACAGAGATCTCCATTTTGCATTACAACAGTTAGAAAATTCAACAAACAAACACATCACCATCTAACCAACGCTTTGGACTACGTAATTTACAGAAGTCGCTACTTGACGAGATCTTCAAAGTATTTTTGTCCAGAGCATACATTTATTTCTGATGATTTATTATAATTTTTTATAGATCTCTTAACTCAATACATTTCAAATATATTCTTAACTTTTTTTCTTCACAAAACATATTTGATAGTAGACACAACCCAAATATATATTACACATAAAATATTATACTATAATGACATTGTGAATATTTATATGAGGTGATTAGCCCTGTATCACCCAGTCTGTTATAGGGTTCTTATTCCATTGTGCATTGGTTTGGAGTATCTTTGTATTTCAAAACAAGATCCATGAGGCTACCTCAGGGCCTGTAAACATGAGATGGAACAGCTGCATTTCAATTTTTACTGAGGATGGGTCATTGCATGTCTTGTAAAAAATGTAAACAATAAACAAATAATGAATTTGGATAGAGTAGCCACCCACATTCTTGACGGTTTTTATTACCTTACTGGGCAGGCAGAGTTTTGATGGGGCGAGTGAGCGAGCTCATGTTATTGGTGTTGGAGGAAACTTGAGGGCTCACTGTCTTTGTCGGCAAGCTGCTTGAGTGTCCCATTGATTCTTCTGCTGCACGCAGAAGCAAAGTGTAGTTGATAGCTACTTCCTCAACTTTTCTCAACAGCTGCAGCCTTTGGGTTTCTGAACGAACCCCTCTGACCAATTTGATGAAGGTCTGAGTTAGGTCACACAACACTTGAAAGCTGGCTGTGACAACAGCCAGCATACGTGTTGGGCTTTTCTCAACACTTGCCACTCGTCGACAAGCTGCTCTGAATTCTTTGAAGCGCACCGCCAACTCCTGTTTGTACTCTGAAATCTGTGAGGGCTGAAGACGAGCCTCGCCCTCAGCTTGTGGGCTGTTAGCACACTGACGCAAAATAGCTAGCAACTCATTAGCATCCAACTGGGCATTTAGGAAACCATCGGGCAAGCTAAAACTTTTGCCCTGTAGAGCCTGTACCCGTGCTAGGCTCCCCTCCAGTGTACCACAGGCTCTAAGGTCAATCTCCTGTGTCTGTGGCTCATCCTCTTCTTCCTCCACCTCTTCTTCCTCCCCACTGCAGTCCTCTGCATTAAGAACCTGGAGTGTTTTGCTTACTACAGGAAAGGTACGCGAGTCCAGCTCCATGCCTGGAAGGACCTGAAGGGGTATAGAGTATGAAAGCTCGTCCTTCTCACTGCTTTCATCTGCTGCCTCACACTTCCTGTAGCAGAAACAGAATGAGCAGCATTTATCCTTGTCATCACTGTCTTCACTGGGCAAGGTCAGCAGCACCTCGCTAGTCCCTTCTTTACTTTCACGCAGTAGCTCTTCTCCCTGAATAAAAAACACACACTTTTTCCCCTTTCCCTCCGCCTGGTGAGACTGACTGTGGACTGGCTCTACTGGGGTGGGGAGCCTCAACCCTGTGGCCCTCACTCTTTCCATCTCTTTCTCTAGACTCTTGGCTTTAGGCCTTACCTCAGCATACACAGGTGTACTAGTGCTGTTATCCAGCTCTCCAATGCTGTATCGCCTCTGGAGCTTCTTATATTGCGGATCTCCTGTACAATCTGTTTGAGAAGTACAGGTGGGCAAGCAGGAACCCTGCTCACCCCTTGGTTCTCTTGACTCCAGGCTGGTAGATCGTATCCGTGTGGTCTTGATCTCTAAGGTCTGAGGTCTCCTGGAAGCATCTTGTGTGTGAGGTGCTTTGGAGACAGCTGGAGGGGTTTTTGAGATAGGTCTCTCTCTGCCTCTGTGTGGTGTCTCTGTTGTGGATCCAACTGGTGTGTCAGGTAGTCGCATGCCCCTACACATTCGCTTACAGTCACAGCTGCGTCGCTGCTCCCTGGAGATGCCTGGGGCCTTTAGGACAGGGCTGGTGCGAAGCTGGCAGGCACAAGGAGTGCCTGAGGGCACAGGTGAGGATCCCTGGGGCAAAAATTCTCCCTGGGCTGATTTGGGTTTCAGCAGCTCCTCTAAGAACTCTAGCTCATACTGGCGGACTTTCTGCAACTGAGCCCTTCGCTCATCTGTTTCTCTTCGCATTCTTGCTGGGAACGTAGCTGAAAGGAGGTTTCTAAAGCTCAGGAAAGGGACACTGCGCTGGGACTTCCCCTTACCACTGCCTTGCTTCTTTGAGTCTCTGGCTGGGAGAGTGGAAACCTTATCTACAGGGGGGATTGATGTTGTTAGATCATCTAAAATAGGTAAGGATTTTATAGGGCATTTCTGTGACTCAGGGTGGGATTTTCCTTGTGCACCCTCAGTCTTGCTTTCAGCTGCATCTTTTCTCTCTGCTTTTACAGGCAAACAAGGGGAGTACTTGGTTTGTATTTGAGGGCTGGGTTTTGCCAAATTAGGATCTGCTCCTATTGTTACTGCATTGTCTTTGCTGTTAGCAAGCTGGTGGCCTTTGGCCCGAAGATGCTCGTCATCTGTGGGTGTGGAGGATTGAAACATCACTATCTTCTGAATCTGTGGATCTTTTAGTCTTAGTTGAGGCCCAGGCTCCTTTTGAACTGGGCATGTGCAGAAAAGGTCGTCAACTGGCAGAAGTTCTGTAGAGCTTGAAGGCTTCATGGTCTCACTAGAGGCAGTCTTGGCATCTTGGCACATTTTAGTTGGAGAAATCTTGGCAGAGGCAATTCTGTCCACAGGTAGGAGGATAGGTAAGGCTTTGTTGCTAGGGTCTGTATTAAGAGGTGCTGTTGTCTTTTCCTTTATACCCTCAGAAAGAGTTTGGCTCAGTGTCTCTTCAGAAGAATTTGATAACTTCGGTACTTTACTGACTTGAGCTTTCAGTGAAGCAATAGACACTTTAAGTTCTTCAGGTGACTTAGAAGGGGGGTCAGGGATATTTGCTTTGGTGGACTCAGAGTTTGCTTTAATTTCTTCTTTCTGTTCAGTCTGAGTCTCTTGAGTTCCCTGCTCTGTCACAACACTGAGAACTGCAGAGTCTTGACTGGGACTGACTTTAAAGGGAACCGTCTTGCTTAGGATTACTTGCTTGGGTGGACAGCCAGCACGAATCTGACCCACAGAGAAGGCTCCAGTCCCAATGGTCTTTGCAGTGCAGCCAGGGATAGCCAAAGGAAAGTCCCGGCGGCAGAGGATACGTTCTTTGTTGATATGGTGAGCCAGCAGGTAGGCCTGGTTCTGGTTCTGCTTCATAGCCGACACCATTTCAGAAACATCTGTCAATTCAGAGGAGTTGGTCTCGTGGCCTGAGTCCAATGATGACTCAGGTGTAATGGCAGCTAAGACAATCAACCCTGAGGATGAAGGTAACATAGCACACTGTTAGGATAATCAAGAAACAACATTTATTAATAACAAAATATTAAAATGTTATATTAGTGTTTTACTGAAGTCATTAAGTTATAAAACCAGACATTTGCAGTTAAGAAGATTCATCATGATCACAATACAGCAAAAATAATTTAGAGAATAGTATGTTTGGGTCAGATTTCTAACCCCCTTTGACTGAACTATTCACCAGTGGGCTTGCCTCACTTAACCTGAACCTTTAATTCTATTTTAATGAAACCTAAAAAATGAGTTTGGCAGATTTGTCATTTACAGTAAGATTTATTTTTGTCGACAGTTTATATTATATTTTATAAAGTAAATTTTATAAGAAATACTGTTTTTGCAGTAATTACACATGCATGGCTACAACAATATTAAGAGATTACAGGAATGTCTTGCCATTTCACCAGATAATAAAAGATGATGTACTGCAAATGTACTGAGCAATATTAATTCATTAAAAAAGTAGCTTTATTGGATCAGCACTACTGTTAATTATGTGTGTTTGAGATGTGGGCCGTGGCATGACTGAGGCTGTTGACCTGCAGTCTGTGTTGGCTGTTGAGGGTGATGGGGGTAGTCCTCAGAAGCTGCCAGAGCCTCTAGTGCCTGTAAGGTGGAAACCAGAGCATCGTCTAGCTCCTGGGCATGATCTCGGACTGTTCTTGTGGCCACATTATCAATTAGTGTCACAGGCACATCTTCCTTGGCTTGGGCCAGCTTCCCAGAGGCTACCCCTGCGCTGGCACAGGTTCGAGCCTTCCGCCCTCTCTTTTGGTCATCCTCATCTGAACTGTTGTCCCTAAAGCCAGGTGGTGGGGCAGCAATAGCAGGTGGTTGTGGTTGCAGTTTCTCTCCGACACCCTCGGCCTCGTCCTCCTCTTCATTCCCTGGGGGTGGTAGGGCCATTAGGTCAACAGCGCCTCCATCTCGGGAGGCACAAGCACTAGAGCAGTGTTTCCCCGAGCTCCCACTACTGTTCACTGCTGTTGAAATACCCTCTGCCTTATGTCTAGCTTTGCAGGAGTCACAGAAGTATCGTGAGGTTTTCTGGGATTGACCCATTGTTTGGGCTCGGATTCTGAATCCTGCATTTTCCACTGTTGGGTTTTCTAAAACCCCAGCTATTTCCTCTGTACTCTGCTGGGTGGGGTCTGACTTAGTGCGGGGCCGCCCAGGGGGCTCATGGGAAATAAAGTTTTCATTGATGTCTAATTCAGCTTCGGCTGTTTGGAGCTCTTGAAATTGTTGTTGTTCTCGAAGGTGGACATGACACAGGCCCAGATGCTGAGGCTCTGCTGGAACTACGGCCCTTGAAGACCCTGACTCCCTGTGTGAGCTTTCCCTCTCGTCACCTCGCCGCCCTCCACTTGGCAAGCTGGTTGCCCCAGAACGTGGATGAGCATGGTGGGAGCTTCTGTAATCTGAGGATAGAATTGTCAGAGCAGTGGAAATTTTCAAGTGTTAAAAACTAGTGGGGATAAATAAGATCCAGATGCGAAAGCAGAGGCGACAGCTGGTGGTCACAGTGGGATAATTTGTTATTTCTGAGATGGATGTTGAAAGTTGAAGTTGTTTGAGGTTGGAGGGTTATATTCTGGTGGAATGTGATGGTATGATGATTCTTCTTTTACGTGGACTACAGGTTGAGATAGCAGATGGCAGAGGATCTGTTCATGTTTGAACAATGTGTTTATGAAATAAATAAAATAAAACTCTAAAATTCCATAATGCTATTCCATCTTAGGAAAAAGAAATATGGAGTATCCCATTCCAATGAGTTGAAATTGAAATGAGCGGAGATACAGCAGAGGGCACCATGGGATGGTAGTTCCAGTATAACCTGGTTGCTAACGGTAGCCTAATGGTTTCAGCCAATGAAGAAGCAGATCAATGTCCATTTAGACTGTACAATGAAGATTACCAAATATTGCCTGACATGCAGTGTTTAATATGATGCTTAAAGACACTTCTACAACACTAAATGGGTGATATGAATGTTTTATCTTGAAGTAACAAAATGGTGTTTTGTACATTTTTTTCACATTTTATGTATATTGCCTAATCAGAGCATGTGATCAAAATTAACCCCTACAAGTCAAAAAGCCTTCTAACATACCTGCCTTGGTCAGCTGGGACTGACCAGGGGTCCGGAAGTAGATGGTCCGTTTAGGGTCTACAAACAGCTTGTAGTAGCCAGAGATGAGGCATGCAAAGTTACTGGCATCAGGCCATTCCATTAGTAGGACCAGGGGCTGCAGGGGGTGGTAGGGAGGGGAATTAGGAGACTTTTTAGGGGACAGGCAATGAGCATTGCCTGCGCATTTTGTAACGACCTGATGGAATCAAATTTTTAAAACTGTTGAATGGTTTTGTACTCAATAATTTTTTTTTCATTTCTAAAGTAGAGCCCGACCGAGAAAGGATTTGTAAGGCCGATATGATACAAATATTTGATTGATAAAAAATCTGATATGCCGATCTATCGGCAGAGATGTATTTAAAAAAAGATTCAGAAACGCGTAACAAAACAGATTTCCCTAACATTAGTCATTTATGAGTTCTCACTAATCTAATATGATAATAATTTGTTTCATTGTCACAACAAAACAGAGGAACATCAAAATAAGTTATGAATTTCTTTTTATAAAAATACAAATTTAACATATGAAACTTAAAGTCCTAAAGAACAAAAACACAATAAATAAAAAAAAAAAATCAGTGTTTGCAACAGGGATGTTGTAGAGCGCCCTTTGGTGGACAAACTATGTAACGGCAACACTCATAACTTGGTTCACCGTTTATTTTATTTTTTCAATATTTATCAGAATCATTTATTTGTCTTTTTTTTTTATTGCCCATTATGAATGCCGATATCGATAATTCGGGAAATGTCTAATATTGGCTGATAATGTTGGCCCGCCGATATATTGGTTGGGCCCTATTCGAAAGTTAAAATGGAAACTGCACCTCATTAATAATTATACATATTTTTCCTGCGGCAAAATGGTGTCTTTTTATTATCATATGTATGTATAGTGTGCATCTTTAGAGACGATTGATATACCTTGGCCTCATGGATTGTCACCTCCACACGAGCCACTCCCAGGCTCTCTCGGTAGAGCTGGATCTTGGCAACCCTACTGAACTCGGCCAGAACAGTTGTGAGGTTGTTTTTTAGGTCAATCACATGACTAATGCCATGTCGAGGACCCACCAGTAGTGTTGTAGCTGATTGTTTCTCATCCTGAACAAAACAAGAAGATTGCAAATATTTGCCTTTTACTTACTTACAGTATATTGAACAACACATACTAACCTTTAATACAAAATCTAGTTTAGACTGTTCCTTAAAATGTTGAATTGGTGCATTTAAAACGCATGCTCCTTGTAAAACTACATGCACAGATAACGACAAAAATTATGGAGCAAAGAATGTAGAGATACATGTGTATTCCTGTACATGTATTACCAGTCCAACGGTGTGGAAAAGTATTCCACCAAAAGGTGGGAGGTCGTTGAGTACACGCATGTACTGCAGCTTTCCTTGGAGAGGAGGGACCTGTCAACAGAATGATAAACAAGAAACACTCGTCTTTGAAAAATAAATCCTTCTCCAGCACTTCCCACGTCCTCTTGGAGGCACTGTTGAGCCACAGATGTGGATCTCAAAGTCTTATGCAACAGTTACATGTATAGAGATGGAGGACTTGGAGGAAAATGACTAAATATTGAGTCGACATAACCATAGTCTACAATAAATTAAAATCTCCTCTAAAACAGCATCAGTTTTGATATTTAAATGATCAACAGTATGGCAATTTTGCAAGAGGTCTCTATGTCTTTGCATTGCTTATGAATATGTTGTAATGGCGGTATAACCAAAAGGTAGTAAAATCATCCACAACAAATTGCTTAGGTATTTCAATCATGGAAATAGGTGCAATCAAAGGTTAGTGTTAAAATTAGGGCTGGGCAATATATTAATGTTATATTGATAAGCGATATGAGACTAGATATCCGATTTGATTTTGGATATCATAATATGGTAAGTGTTGTCTTTTCCTAGTTTTCCAGGCTGCATTACAGTAAAGTGATGTAATTTTCTGAACTTACCAGACTGTTCTAGCTGTTCTATTATTTACCTTTACACCACTAAGTCATTAAATAATTTCTGGTAATTATTAATCAAAAATATCATTCAGTAAATAGCATTTTGTTAAAGCACCAATAGTCAACCATACAATATTGTTGCAATATCGACATCGAGGTATTTGGTCAAGAGTATTTGGTTTTCTCTATCGCCCAGCCCTAGTTAAAATGTTTTAGATGGACAAACCTTGTTGCCCGATGGTGGAGGATGCTGGTAGGTCTTCAGCAACTGAGACAGGCTCTTGCACACATTCTTCTCCTTGACTGTTGGAAGCAAAGTAAGGGGAAGAAAAGGCTCTAGTCCCCACTCTTTTCTGTTAAGAGCAATGGGAAAGGGGGAAGAGTATATAGAGAAAAACAATAGTGGAGTGGTTAAGTCCGGGGAAGATGTCAACATTGAAAATACAAAACATTTTTTTTTTGTCCCAAGGGAAGACACAGTGAGCCTAGCTTACATCCTCTTTGACTCGTGGCTTGACATGGCCACACTAAGTCTATTACAGGCAGAGTGGATCTGTTCTGCTTCTGTGGTTGTGATGGCAAAAGCTAATTACTTGCTAGGTTGAGGTTCGAGGACTAAATGAACAAATTGAGTGAGAGATTTAATTTCACAAAGCAATGGATCTCTGTGTCTCATAACAACCTAGGGAAAATGATCCTTGAGTAATTTGAGTTTTAAATACTATTTGGATTAATTATTAATCATTTTGACATTATTGATTGAACAAACTTCCTTCTGGGACCCACAGATATGGTACACAGAATTATTAAGGAGGCAATACATAATTTTTTGTCTGTAATTTCTCATCAGTTCATTTGAAGGCTAATTTAGTTTGTGAACTTACTCAACATGCTTGAGAGAGATCTTCTGATTGGGCCGCGGAGGACACAGTGATGTAGATATGAAGCGCAGCCAAGCGTAACATGATGTCAGACTTCCAGTCCATGCCAAAGCGCTCCTTGATGACATCATTGCGACTCTGTCAGGACATGTTGAAATGTTGTTTTGTACAAAGCTGTTTGCAAACAATACTGTTAACTACTTGACATGCCATATCTAATCTAAGTCATATCATTAGTTTAATGACAGCTTCCAAATTCATAAGACTGTTGGATATCTGCAACATGAAAGTGTGTAACTCTGGCATTTTCAACCTTTCTAACTGTAAAATCAGTCATAGAAGGCAAAGCCCTTGATCTCCAACAGTGTTGTAAGATTGACTGGTGTCCTTTTTTAAATCCCCCTTTAATCCAGTACTTTACCTGTATATAAAGGTACTCAAATGCAGCGGGGTCTCTTCTCAGCAGGTCTGCAGGGTCCTTGGGGAAGAAGCAGATGCGGAACAGACACTTCATCCCTTGGAAATAGGTTCGATGTACCACCTGAGAGAATATGACAATATCAGCTGGTGAACCAACTACATTTTTGGCATTCGTCACATATATCGCAGTATAAATCTTCGTAGGTGAACAGGGTAGTCTGATATCAGAATATCAAAATAAGAGGGAGCTGAATCGCTTTAGAATCATTTGACTTTTTGTGGAAATAATTGGAATTTTAACTTTAAATTGTTGGGATTTGTTGAATGCCCAAACGGACCAATAGAGGGGCAGTAGTGTCACACCACAGAAAATCCCTGCCCCAGAAGCCCAAATACATCGATCAACTGAAACAGTTTTTCACACACATCTTGCATACATTTTTCTGTTTTGGGTTTCTTACATGTGTCAGAGGCTGGTTGTCCTGCAGCAGATGCAGCTTCTGATTCTGGTCCAGACCACCTGCTTCCAGCACCAAGACAAAGTGCTCAATGTAGCGCAGTGAGAGCCGGTCCTGCAGGGACGAGATCACATCCTGGAAGAACAGACATGGAACCGATGAGAGAATAAAGTAAGAAAACATTATTTATATTTTTATTTTTATTTATATATATATATACCGTTCAAAAGTTTGGGGTCACACTGAAATGTCCTTATTTTTGAAGGAAAAACACTGTACTTTTCAATGAAGATAACTTTAAACTAGTCTTAACTTTGAAGAAATACTCTCTATACATTGCTAATGTGGTAAATGACTATTCTAGCTGCAAATGTCTGGTTTTTGGTGCAATATGTACATAGGTGTATAGAGGCCCATTTCCAGCAACTATCACTCCAGTGTTCTAATGGTACAATGTGTTTGCTCATTGGCTCAGAAGGCTAATTGATGATTAGAAAACCCTTGTGCAATCATGTTCACACATCTGAAAACAGTTTAGGTCGTTACAGAAGCTACAAAACTGACCTTCCTTTGAGCAGATTGAGTTTCTGGAGCATCACATTTGTGGGGTCAATTAAACGCTCAAAATGGCCAGAAAAAGAGAACTTTCATCTGAAACTCTATTCTTGTCCTTAGAAATGAAGGCTATTCCATGCGAGACATTGCTAAGAAATTGAAGATTTCCTACAACGGTGTGTACTACTCCCTTCAGAGGACAGCACAAACAGGCTCTAACCAGAGAAAAAGAAGTGGGAGGCCGCGTTGCACAACTGAGCAAGAAGATAAGTACATTAGAGTCTCTAGTTTGAGAAACAGACGCCTCACAGGTCCCCAACTGGCATCTTCATTAAATAGTACCCGCAAAACACCAGTGTCAACATGTACAGTGAAGAGGCGGCTGCGGGATTCTGGGCTTCAGGGCAGAGTGGCAAAGAAAAGCCATATCTGAGACTGGCCAATAAAAGAAAAAGATTAAGATGGGCAAAAGAACACAGACATTGGACAGAGGAAGACTGGAAAAAGGTGTTGTGGACGGATGAATCCAAGTTTGAGGTGTTTGGATCACAAAGAAGAACGTTTGTGAGACGCAGAACAAATGAAAAGATGCTGGAAGAATGCCTGACGCCATCTGTTAAGCATGGTGGAGGTAATATGATGGTCTGGGGTTGCTTTGGTGCTGGTAAGGTGGGAGATTTGTACAGGGTAAAAGGGATTCTGAATAAGGAAGGCTATCACTCCATTTTGCAACGCCGTGCCATACCCAGTGGACAGCGCTTGATTGGAGCCAATTTCATCCTACAACAGGACAATGACCCTAAACACACCTCCAAATTGTGCAAGAACTATTTAGAGCAGAAGCAGGCAGCTGGTATTCTATCGGTAATGGAGTGGCCAGCGCAGTCACCAGATCTGAACCCCATTGAGCTGTTGTGGGAGCAGCTTGACCGTATGGTACGCAAGAAGTGCCCATCCAACCAATCCAACTTGTGGGAGCTGCTTCTGGAAGCGTGGGGTGCAATTTCTCCGGATTACCTCAACAAATTAACAGCTAGAATGCCAAAGGTCTGCAATGCTGTAATTGCTGCAAATGGAGGATTCTTTGACAAAAGCAAAGTTTGATGTAAAAAATATATATATATATATATATGTGTGTGTGTGTATATATGTATGTTAGTCTGTCTGATGGAAAATTCATGGTTCATCACATCTTACCCTGGGCTATGCCTAAGGGTAATGTTTTATTATTTCTTTGCCCTCTTAATACATTCTAGGCATGGACATTAAAAGGGATTCTTTTGTAATGATGTATTGCTGTAGTTTGAAAGTCTGTGTGGAGGCTCATTAAGAGCTTTAAAATATGTACACTAATGGCTTGCTCTCCCTTAACAATTTCATTGATATTTGTTGATCTAGCCTAAGCAACAGTTGTCTCTGAAAAAGAGGGATAAGCAGTTTTAACAGTATTGAGCTGTGCGGTTTGCATTAAATGACATCAGGGGAAGCCACAGAATTCTATAGATTGTAGCCTAAAATACTTCAGGAAAGCTTCTTTAGTTAACGGACTAATGGACATACAGCTGGGCATCCTATTATGCTATTGATTCATTCTGTGGCATCGTTTTATTGATCTAGGTCTTCTTATTATGCTGAAGTATCATTTAATTAGGCTGGCAGGAGTGTGCTTCCTCCATCTGTCCTTTAAAGTACTGCTGTGTTTCTCCTTTTCTCCTCACTTTCCCTCCATGAGCAGAGGAGAGATATTTGAAATCTAATAGAGTCAGTTTAATGAGTCTGTGTCAGAGATGTTCGACTCATCTTAGAGGCTGACATAGGGACAGAACTCTGTCTGACTAAATTAATTTGTTGCTTTATGGCCTCAATCAGATGTTAAATTCCACAAACTGACATGGTGAAGTTTCACGAACTTAAAGATGTTTTTTCTATTTATTTTAGACACTTGACTTATGGTTAAAGTGTTAATATCATACAGTGTTAAAAAGCCATAGAAATTCACAGACAATCAACAATAGTATGCTCATGTTTTGTGTATTTATAAAAGGTTATATGTTAAACCTACAGTAATTAATTTTTTTGGCCAACTAAGGGCAACACATAAAGCAGCAGACAAAACACTGTCATATTATCACCGTAAAGCCAAAAGTATACGGTCTGCTTCTGCAAGTGCGCAAGGGTCCCCTAGGGTCAGTGAAACGTTATAAAATTGGCATCAGAGGGTGTACGTAGGCTCTGTGCAGACGTCTGTGTACCACCATTTTTTTTTTTGTGACCCACAGACATGTCTGCGCAACTACCCTGTTTGATGTGGTAGCGTAACTATCAACTGTTCATTTGTGGAACACATACTTCAAGCAGATATTATAAACAAAGCCACTATGAGTCCACAGCTGTCCATGTACACGTCCGTTCCGGCGTAGGCTATAATCAAGCCATAAGTTGTGTTAGAGTCTCTCCGTCTGGCTCTGTTTTGGTTTTTACAAACTCCTACAAGAAATATATTTAACTCTTTAACGGCTAAATGCTCTACTATGTGCGCTAGCTAGTAGCTAACCAAACATTTTGTGTAAAGTTAGTCTTTAGTTTTTTTCGTAAAAACCCCCCAAAAAACAGTAAGACACTAAAACCCTTCATAGAATGGACGGGAGCGGCATATTTGGATGATAACTATCTGTGGGTTCCTCACTATGATTACCTTTACACATTAATAGTCATTGATCCATTGCTAATATGAAAAAGGATTATAACTGCTTTATGTAAAAGTCACAATAATGTTCCATTATAACGTCCCATGTGCAGAGCTGTGGTAAATACCTACCCTAACAGTGGTACGGCTATCAAATGTAAAGGACTTAATCTGTCCATTCTCCAAGAACACCTTCAACACATTTGGTATGAGTAGCAAGGAGTCGTCCTTGAGCATTGTCTGAAAGAGATGGAGAGAGAAAACAGCTTGGGTTAGTGAAAATAGATGGTTTGTGTAAGACTTTTTTGTACGATTCAAACGCAATCATCAGTAATTGTAGGTCTGTGCTTTGCTATTAAGGCAAAACAAGAAGTGAAAAAAAAGCAAGTTCTTTTGGAGGAGTGTTAAGAAACAAAGCTGTCTATGTGACCAATAATACTTTAACTGAACTCTGGACAGTCTGAGAAGGAGCAAAACTCTGTCTTAGGATACCCATCCCATGCATTGCATCGCATCTGGATCATAGAAGGGCTTGATCAGTTTCTTTAGTCTATCCATTCAATATGTATGCCATGCAAAAGAAATTGGACAGTGGGATTGAAAGCATTCACGGCAGAGTTTTGAGATTGAAAGCACAAGAGGAAAGGCCTGATTCAAGGTTACTGCGTTTACATCTCGTTAGAAGAAAAGTTATCATATGCAATTCAGTTCAGTTCTGGCTAGGATGTGATGTGACAAGACACTCTTCCTATTTTTAATCTTGCCCAGGGCTTTTTAAGAAAATGACTCGGTTCCCATTATGTAATTTCAAAGAACCACACTTGTGATCAGAAGGAAGGAAGGTATTTTAATGTGATAAGATGGAACTGATGTAGCCCAGATGAAATTTTTTATAATTCAGGGCCTTTTCTTATCTTTTCCCTGTATTTCTGCATTTTTTTTATGTGATAGTAGGACTTGTAAGAACAGTAGGCAGACATGTGGATTTATTGCAACAATATATCTCAGAAAATGCATTTAGTTGAAATGGAGAGCTGTGTCCACAGCAGATGCCTGGCAGTCTGTTTTTGGAGAACTTAAGTATTCAATAGGCCCGACAAGCTGTTCTTTTGTGCAGATTGGAAGCCGCTAAAGCCTGAGTTATGAGTGAACAGATCTTTCTCTATACTGCAGCATCAAAGCGAGGGTGAACCAGTGCCATGTGTTGGGGGTGGTGGCTGAAACATCTGATCTCTGCCAATCATAGCAGTTCCCTCCTATCCTTGGGGTGGCTGTAGCCTAGGAGGTAGAGTGGCTCATCTTTTAATAACAAGGTTGGTGATTTGGTTCAAACTCTTGTCTGCTTATTAAAGTGTATTTGAGCAAGACACATGGCCCCATCTTGCACCTGGTGCAGCGCGACTTAAAGCCTGGTATTGCTATTTTAAGACCGTCCAGCGCCCACGTTGTTTAAATAGCAAATGCACCTGCACCCATCTTTGCGCCCATGGGTGTGCTGGTCTTACAGGGAGATGTGTTCAGGTAAATTCTTGGTGTATTGCTATCTTGAGGCAGTGGAAAGTGATCACGCAATTGACCAACAAAAACTTGGTCTGTGTGTGTGTGTGTGTGTGTGTGTGTGTATGTATAGCGCAGCATTTCATTGTTATTTGAACACCGCATTAGTAAATGCACCTAGGCTAATGCACAGCATACACACTATGCTTGTTACACACACACACACACACACACACACAGAAGCTCAGCATCACACACACATGCAAAAGATTACATATAAAAATAGGATAAAAACAATTCACCAAGGTACAAACACACCCAAAACACACACCTATGAATTAATGAAGACACTAAGTACAACCCTTTTGAACCATGGCCTGGTGCACGGACCCTGTTTTCCACCGTCAAACTAACAAAAGTGGATTTAGACACTAAACGCACCTGCGCCATGCACTTCTCTTTGGATAAAGTCAACGTAGAGTAGGCTGACAGCTCAAACTAGCTTTTTTTACCATAACCATTTTACTATCCACTCTACTGCCTTGTTAAAGTGGATAGTAAAATGGTTATGGTAAAAAAAGCTAGTTTGAGCTGACAGCATCTAAAGGTTATCAGAGACCTGGTAGTCCATGATTAGTAGACCGTGATGAGCAATCCTGTTCTCTAACTTCCTCCATTAAGTTTAGGTAAATAGAAAATAAAATAATGAAATACCCTGCCCTCCAACTTTTGATTCTCAATGTATTGGCCATTGCTTGTCATCTTCGTGCTCGCACTTTATACACAGTGTAACCCCCAGAGCCTTCATTGACCAACAGGAATTAGGGACCATGTTTTTAATGTCATTATTTAATCCCTTGTTTATATAATTAATATAAAATATGAAATATACAATTATTATGAGGTAAACAGGAGCATCCCTTTAACAAAATCTAAGCTACATAAGAAATATCTGTAGCTATTAAATATGGATTAGGTAAGATCAGGTGAGAAAACTTGTAACATGATAGCACTACTAACCGTTAAACAACCACAAACATTTCAACATTTCTAAGACACATTGTAGCTGTTTACAAAATTTGTGAATGCATTTTAAAAGAGTTTCCGGTTTCTCCTGTAAGAATTCCAATCAGTCAAGAAAGCAATTTTATTGAAGACCAAACCACTGGACCAAAGGCTCACACGTAGAGACGCTCACACTGAAAAGAAGATGGAGTGAGGATCCTTGAGAGAGGGTACTTGAAGCTTTGGCAATTGCTGATTAAAGGTGCTCTAAGCAATGTTGGGTGATGTTACTCCTTGTTGACGTTAAAAGTATTTTCAAACAAAACAAGACTAGCTTGCCCCTCCCTCCTCCTCAGGCCGTGCAGAGATTTTTGCTGTATGTGACAACAAATGTTCTAGCCTAAAACCCGCGTGACATCGTTTAGAGTACCTTTTAAACTAAATAAATGCACAGCAGGTGAGAGAGGGACAGGATAACAGCATCTGCTGGCATACACATGTCACAGAGAGACACGACTAGACTTACTGAGTCTGGGTCGCTGATGGACACTTGCTCTGAAAAGCGCACTTTTGGCGGGTTGGTTCGCAGGCGGGCCTTTTTGGCTGCACTTATGAAGGCAGACTTAGGTGACTGAGGATAAAAGAGAGAGAGAAAGAGAGAGAATAGCTCTTAAATCAGCTTGAAAGAAGAGAAATAAATGAAAAGCCCCTGTGACTGCCAGCGCTAAAGTAGCATTTGTTTGAGAGCTGGCTAATGCTGCTGCAATGCATCATATTGAAACTGCTTTAACTAAATGTTAAAATAAAGATGTTACAGCCAACACATGCGGAACTGCCGCATAATTCATATGAATTCCAAATGATGACATTTAAATAAAAAAATCTGATTTAAATCAATTAGCATTTTTACATCAGTATTTCATGTTCTAAAAATATCCATTCAGTTAGTCAGCTAAATAAATGTTATATTTTCATTTCCTCTATATGGATGGATGCACACACACATCTTATTTATGAGGTCTTGAGTCTGAAGCTGTTCTTAAAGGGTTTACCAGAAAAAGGAGTTACTCTAATGTCTAGCCATGGCCATGAACACTAATGTGTATAATGTGTGCATTGCACTGTTGGAACAGAATACTGTATGGTGTTTCTATATGATTCAGAGTGACAGGAAAAGTGTTAAGACTGATAGAGAAATCCTGAGGGAGAGGAACATGAAAGACAGTGAGTGTCCCATTATACTACCTGATGGGGCTGCAGCACAGTGAGAACTATTGTGTCTTTGCAGCGTCTATGAAAAGACAACAGAGTGGAGTGGGTTAGATAACACCACGGACAGCATAGTATTTGAAGAGCTTCTCTGGTTTATATCTGCCATATCCTGGCTGTCCTGAAGCTTCAAAAGGACTGTATCATCCACAGGTTTGTGTTGATGTACTGTAACGCTTCACCAACAATAAGAAACAATTTGTTCCTTTTGATCCACCCTCTTCACCCATGTCCTCTTTACTTACATTTGTCCGTGTTGCTAGTCCCCTGGCCCTCCCCTCCTTCCCTCCCTCCCGGGACAGTAAAGGATGTTACCTTACAAGGTCTATGACTCTCTCTCGGGGCGCGTCGCTCACCGTCTCCTCGTTAATGGCCAAGATCTGGTCTCCAGGGAGAAGCTTGCCAAAAGAGGGGCCGTCTGCAGATAAGATGGGAAACACAGCCACCATACAAAGTCATATACCTACAGTAAAAAGGAAAGTTTTAAGTTTTAGTCATCAAAAGATCTCTCTCTCTCTCTCTCACTCACACTCACACTCACACTCACACACACACACACACACTAACCAGCCGAGACGGAGCGTACAATGACAGGCCTCTGGCTGCCTGCAATGAAGCCGAAGCCTTGAGTCGGGTGGCGCTGGATAGTGACCTGTCGAGCGGAGGCAGGACTTAGGGTACCACTGTCCATACCATCTTGGCTCTCTTCTAACATTGCAGAGCTGCAGAGTATACACACACACACACGCACACACACAAATAATAAATACAAAAATGATGCATATCCAGGTGCATTGTTTAAATGAGGAATAACATAAAAGATAAAACATTATTTATATCTGAGGGAAATTGCAATGGATATTCTCTTCCCGCAGAGGAAAAGGTGTTAAGGTCATGTGTAGCACAGTGTACCTGTCACATGCGTTCGTGTGTCCATCCTGGACCTTGGCCATTCCCTGAAAGAAGGGAGCAGCATGGGACAGGTTCGCACTGCAAAGGCTGCTCTCTGTTTCCCTATCATTCACCTGCACAAGAGAAAGGAGGAGACGAGGGAAGCAAGCACAGAATTAAGATACCCTGCTTTCTCCACAGTATATGCAAAAAAATACTCTTTTGTAGCTCGTTTGTGTTTTCTGTGTTGATACCACAGCTTGCCAAAGCACCTCTTGAATGCTGCTGCACAGAACATTAAAATGATAGATGTGAAGGTAAAAAATGTATTGTTACAGTCCTAGATGTCTTCCAATGTCAACAAGTTGCTTCTCACATTTTTATAAAAAATGCACAAGATGGAAATCACAGTGTAGGCATGTGCATTGCTAAAAGCATCTGACATTTGAGGCCTACCTTTAGAAATACTGTAATTATCAAGAACAGTATAATATAACACACTAGAGTATTTAAGACATGAAGGATTCAGAATCTCTCAGTGTGGACCAAGCTACTGCTGTGAACCACACATGCTCTTTTACAGATGCCTGTGTGGGAGGCAATGAAAGCATGATTACTTAAGTGTGTTAGTGTGTATGTAGCAGAAAAATAAAATTGGATGGAAATGATTGTAAGAGGAAAAGAGAGACAGTTATTTATGCTCATATCTGTGATATAGGACTCTGATGATTGCTGACTAAAGATGAGACACCAATTGGAATGTTAACGGTGCAGATGGGCTAAAACAGACATGGATAAAGTGCACAACACTACTGTTGATAATTATGCAGGAATACACTGTTGAGAGTGAATACTTACCACAGGCAGAAAACAAATTGTCAGGAGTCAGTAACAGGAGGTGGAGTCACATTAGTCAATAGTTTAGATTCCTATTCATGTCACTTGTTGTTTCTGGTAGCAGTGGCTAATGGGGAGCATGGCTCATTTACAATTCCAGCAGTGCTTTACTGATCTCTACCTTGTGTCATGGTATCACATAAGGGTTGATGCATTGTAGATAGGGTTCATATTGAGCTCAGTCCATGACTAAAAATCCATTACGTGTGCTTTGAATTTCAATTATGCTAATCATTTAAAAAGATTAGATTTTAATAAAAATGTCTATATTCAGCTGACTTACAAAGGATCATCTTTCTATATCAGAGGAGCACAGCGGTGACAAACGGCGCGCACCAGCTGGTTCTGCCTCTAAAAAGGATTAGATGTTTTTGATTGAGAATGATTATTTTTCTCCTTTGATTCTCCCAATGGATTCTGACAGTGCAATTCTCTCCCCATTTATTCTCCTTCTTTCTGTCCCTAATGCCTCTCCTCTTACTGCCATCTGTCTCCCTTTCCAGTTGCTGGAAGGACACTCGTTCTGTTGCATCTTTAAGGAGGTGCCAGTGACTAGCCGCTCATCAGGTGTGTGTGTGTGTGACAATATAAATAGCCTTGCTGTGTTGAGTTATAGCCTGCACATACACCTTGTCCATTGTTTAGAGAGCCTTCAATTTATTCTGTTAATCCCTGAGGCCTTTTTTACATTCTGTATTAAGATCAAATCTGAAAACTGAAATACAGCTAATTGTTTTTATTCATTGCCACCAACATCATCATTATACAAGCAAACATAACTGTTATGCAATCAGAAACAGAAGAACATGTCCTCTTCTGTCTGTTTTTGTTCTGTGGCTTTTTGGAGACCGCAAAGCATTTACAGCAATTCACCATTCTTATTTAATTATTTAATTTAGAGATGAGTTTTGGCATTCAAAATAAGTGTTGAGGAAGAACTGAACAGAAGTGAGAAAGATAAAGGTAGCCGGGGGACAATGAAGCTTACATGTTTCCAAAGATAAACAACCATTCAGCAGAGGGGCAGACCTTTTACTGAGAGAGGACACCGAGAAACTCTGTCAAGAAATGATCCTCAAGGGCATCGGCAGGCCTCTCCGTTGCTATGACTACGGCTCTCATAGCTTGTTGAAGCCCGGGTGGACAGAGGCATGGTGGGTGGATGAGAATAGTGATGTGGCCGCTACGAGGGAGACAGGGGACTAGCCAGACGCTCTTCGATCACACAGCCACTGTCCCCAGATGCCAACATTTCCTCTGGCACTGGAGGTCAAGGCATCACATACCTGCTCTGCGCCAGTGTCCCAGTCTGCAGCAGCTAACCAAGCCGCAGGGTCTGGGAAGAATGACCTTTTAGTTATTATCGTCCCCTTGTATTTATCTCCCCAAACAGCACTATCATTAGCTTGGAGGAACACTGCATTTCACTCTTTTTGGCCAGATGTCTGGTACCTTTTGCTTTCTTTCTGTTGGACTATGGTTTACTGCTTAACCCTCATGTTGTCCTCTGGTTGAATTGACCCATTTTCCTATATCAATGTTCTTGTGTTTTCTATTACCCAAAATAACATGGTTGATTCCACACAACGTTCTTTGGCAAGTACACATTTCTACTTTCATTAATTCTGGGGTGTCTTATTCAATTTTATAGCATTTGGAGAAAAACATTGAAGTGTTTTTGAAATAGTATTGAGTAAAAGTTGATATATTCCAGTCTGTGATTAACCATCAACATCCATTCCTTTAATTTTAGTCTAAATAATTCCTAATTTCTACTTTTCTAACTCAAACATTAGGTATAATTTCCTAAAAATGTTTTCCTATTAGGTTTGTTGACCATAAATTCCAAAAATAACTGGAAAACTAAAGTTAATAAGTTAGTGTTACGTAGTGTTGAAAATGTCAAAAAAAGTGAGAAACATTTGAAAAAAGGATAAAAATGTTGAAGAGAGGGACAAAAACGTAAGAAAAAGTTAAAAACATCGATAAAAACCGCCAACAAAAGTGTTGATTTTTGGGAAGACAACACAAGGGATATCTCTGCAGGGTCATTTCAGACAGATTTTTGGCAAAAGTAACTTCAATGATACATGGCAATTTGGTGTTGCGAATAATGAATGTAAGATGGAGAAATGATGAGGAAATTATGAAACAGCTCTGTTTTCATCATATCGCAACTGTTTTTAAATAAATTAATGAAGTCACTTAATCCTCATTCCTCATATTTCAAGTCCTATACAATGGGGGGGAAAAAAACAACAACTCAAAACCTAAAATAAAACAAACTCTTGTCCATAAAGTGCTACAAATGCTGTCCATAACACAGTAGCTTGAGAGTTCATTCCTTCAGTGGACTACTGCAGGGGGTTTGGAAGCCTTCCACTTTAAAGCTATGCATTTCATAGCTGCCATCCAAGCAAGATCTACAGCATGTACATACTTTCATATTTATTCCACTTGTCAGACATATTATTTCCCAAAAGACATAAATGAGGTGAAAGGGAAATGGATTCATTTAAACACTGAGATATCAGCTTGGTAACAAATTTCCAAAATAACGAACGTTGTTCTCATAACCAAAGCATATGGAAAAAATACTTTTTTTATATTTCTAACAAAGCCAGCAGAGGAATTATATCTCACTCTTCATTTTATTTAATTTCTCTGGATTATAATAATACCTGGGCACTATCTTAAATAGTGCTAATGTATGCCTTAAATTATAAGAGTATTTATGTACTTTCCGGCAAATAAAACTTCTGTCTTAAATAGTCTGTATTTGCCATTGAACTTCCAATGAGGGCAATATAAATCTTTGAGATAAGGTTATCCTTGTTCTTCTGCCTATTGTTGATTATGATATACATTTACATATACATTTTTGATGGCTCAGGTTCTTGCAAAGAGCCATGCTCAGAATTGACTATATGCTTTATTTGAAAATATCTAAACAAACGGGCAAAAGACTTTACAAACTCCATATTTATTTGATTTGATTAGTGATAAGCTGAGATGACAAAAAATAATAATAATAATTGGGATACTTCAGGCCACCAGAGTCAAATGGTACCCAGACACGTGGGGATTTGTTATTCCAAAAATCAACTAAATTTGTATAAATTTTTGTCAAGTCCCCCCCCTTAGTAGTTTTTTTTAAACAGTGTTCTTATGTTTAAAACTAATTGAGAAATAAGTAAGTGCTATTTAAGACTAGATAGGACAAGAATAAAAGAAATATATTTATAATGAAATTATCTCAGCTAAACGAATAACAAACTGAAATGTTTATTTCGTCCTTGGTTTTTAGTTTTTCTCTTGCTTTCTCTTTTCATTTCCCCTGGTCTTGTTCTTGTTCATAATTTCTGGCTGAATTTTTCAAAGGCTGCCTTGGTTCATACTGGTTGAAGTTTCTGTGCTACAGCAACACAATGACCTGACCTATGTATCAGACATGCACTTGGGGTCAGAAGCATTTCATGTTTTATAAACCATTAAACATATCTTCAAATCAATTTGTACAAGGGTTGTTCAAATAAAACGGGCAGATTGTTACATTTAATTGAGAATTAAGTCTGAGATGAAACCCAGATTCCTAATTGCTAAAAAAAAGGCTAAATGTTCTTTGTTACATATAATTACAGAAGTGAACCCATTAAACATGCTTGAAATGTTTCTGTGGGATTGAATTACATTTTTGTGAAGAGTGTATAGCCTATAGCTGCTGTCGCTGGGAAAACTGGATGGACACTAATTTGCTGTGAAAGACGGCAAATTAGTGTAGTCTGAGAGCAAAGATGAAGGACATCTTAGCAATTGTGAAGGAAAATTAGACATGCCACTGAGAACCCTTGTAGAGAGGGTAAATGAGTTGTCTCTCCTGTTCCTACAGTTTACTACACGTACTGTCCATGCTGCCAGCCAACACATTTTGCTTAGTTTACTTTTAGTTTAGCTTAATGTATTATCTGAACTGCAATTAAATTGTTCTGTAGGAGTTGTTACTCCTTGTTGAAATAATTAGCATGAGCCTTGACTAATAGAGGATGCTGTTACTGCTAAAGAATGCCTTCTTTTATTGTACATCTGTCTCAGACAATATCAACCACAGATATCTATTTAAAGTGCTATAAATCCTTCAATAGGAAAAGCCTCTAAAATAAAATATTGCTGAGACCTTAAAAATTTGATTGAAATACATTTGTTTTTATTACTTATTTATTACATAGACAAGGTTATTGTACATAACAGACAAAATAAAAATAAAAAATAAGTGCTTTGTATTTGAGGAGACGTATTTTGAAGATACTGTGTTTGACTGGGAGCCAGCAGAGGTTGTGGAGGACAGGGGTGATGTGGTCTCGGTAGTGGGTGGAAGTGAGAAGGCGAGCAGCTGAGTTCTGGATGTATTGGAGTTTGATGGTGATTTTGTTTGGTAGTCTGTAAAGAATACTGTTGCAGTGGTCTAGTCTGGAGGTGATGAGGACATTGACAATGGATGAGTGTTTCAGCTGCAGTGGTGGACAGAGAGGAGGGGGTGGGATCAAAGGTGGTTCCAAGGTTGCGGATGCAGGTGGAGGGGGTGAAGTTGGAGCCATGTTCAGGGAAAAGGTCTGGGCATGTTGGGTTACGGAGTTTGCACCAATTATGAGAATCTCTGATTTTTTTTGCAGTTGAGTTCGAGAAAGTTTTCTTGCATCCATAATTGAAAGTCAGTGAGGCAGGTTGTAAGGGTGGAGTGGGTGAACTGTGGTGGTCTTTGAGGAGAGATAGAGTTGGGTGTCATCTGCATCAGCAGTGGAAGTGGAGTCCTTGTCGGTGCAGGATCTGTCCAAGGGGGAGCATGTACAGGATAAAGAGGAGGGGGAACTGAACCCTTGGGGACACCATGATTAACTGGAGTGGTAAAGGACTTGCAGTTGTTTATAGAGATTTAATGGTGTCTGTCAGAAAGACAGGAGGTGAACCAGGTTAGGGCAGAGCCAGTTATTTCAATTAGATGCTGAAGGTGTGAAAGGAGGATGGAGTGTTTAACGGTGTCAAAGGCTGCGCTGAGGTCTGGGAGAATGAGGATGGGGAGGAGACCAGAGTTGGCAGCAAGGAAAATGTTGTTAGTGATTTTGAGGAGGGCAGTTTCTGTGCTGTGTTGGGAGCGGAAGATTGATTGGAATGGTTTATAGAGATTATTGGAGTTGAGGTGAGTTTGAAGTTGAGTAGCCGCAGCTCGTTCCAGGATTTTAGATAGAAATGGGAGGTTTGAGAAAGGGTAGTAGTTCATGGGAATTTCTGGGTCCAGACCAGGTTTTTTCAATATGGGAGTGATGGCTTGAGGGGGAGGGGATAATGCAAGAGGCCAGAGAGGAGTTGATTATGTTGATGATGAGGGGGGTGAGTGAGGGGAGGCAGGCCTTTGCAAGAAATGTGATGATTCATGCTGGAGATTATGGTGGATACATCGGTTTTAGTGATTGGAGTGAGTGAAGAGAGTGAGTAGGATGGAGAGGAGGGGGGTGAAGGTCCAGGGGTGGAGGAGGGGGAGCTATGGGCCAGTTGATTATGGATGTTGTTGACAACAAATCACACTTGGAGGTGGTGAAGGAGTTGGAGATTGTGTCCATGGGTTTCAGGAGTTTGTTGATTGTGGAGAAGTGGGTCTTGGGACTGTTGGAGCCGGAATCAATCAATCAATCAATCAATCAATCAATCAATCAATCAATCAATCAATCAATCAATAACATTTATTTATGTAGCACTTTACAGCAACCAGCAAGTATCCAAAGGGCTTTATATCAATAACCAAGTACAAAACAACACATATACAATAAAAAAGAATGGATATAACGCACTAAAATCAGAAAAGGTTAAAAAGAAACAGGGGAATGACATTGTCATACCTCTACTAGGTATTAAAAGCCAGCCTAAAGAAATAGGTTTTTAGTTTAGACCTATCTTTTATTGTCCGAATATCATGGGGTAACTTGTTCCAGAGTTTTGGGGCAGCAACTGCAAAAGCCTGATCAGCCCACCATTTGTACCTTGACCTTGGGACTTCTAAAACCAACTTATTCGAAGGCCGCAATAACCGGTTGTGCTCATGCAAAGTTAAAATTTCAGACAAATACTCTGGGCCCAAGCCAATTAAGGCCTTGAAAACAAACAATAAGATCTCAAAATCTATTCTATAACGCACAGAGAGCCAATGTAGGGTGTAGAGAATGGGAGTAATGTGTGCATGTCTAAATGTTTTTGTTAAAAAGCAAGCAGCAGCATTTTGAACAAGTTGAGTTGGCGTGAGATGGACGTCTAATTCAGACCAACACAGAGAACATTACAATAGTCCAACCTTGAACTAATATCGGTATGAATAGCCTTTTGTAGGTCGTGCCTGCTCAGGAAAGGCTTAACTTTTGCCAGGAGACGAAGCTAGAAAAAGCTTGTTCTAACAACATTGCTTATCTGTTTGTCAAATTTGTGAGGTCTAATTAGATCCAATAAAATCCACTTTGACTTTGAAATTGCATGCTGCAATCAAAAGTAACCCCCAGATTTTTGACAGCTGTGTGTGCCTGAGGAACTGAAAATAACGCTTAGTTTTATCTATGTTCAAATTAAGAAAGTTTTGTGACAGCCACAGCTTAATATCATTAATACAACTAAGCAGGGAGTTTAGTGTGACACTGTTATTTGCTTTCATAGGCAATCAGTTTGCAAATCATCTGCATAACAATGACAAAAATGACAGGTTGTGCCTGCCTATAATAGCCTCTTAAGGCAACATATATAAAGGATTCAGAATGGGACCAAAAATGGATCCCTGGGGTACCTCATAAGAGAGAGGAGCAGCTCACCAATCATGACGGAAAAGCTCCTATTTGCCAAATAGGAGCTTAACCATTTATGGACCGAGCCTCGGATGCCTACAAAATGATAACGGCAAGAGAGGACTGCATTGTCCACTGTGTCAAAAGCCGCTGTGAGGTCTAGTTAGGATTCCCAGCATCTAGGAGGAGGTGATGCAGCGGCGCCTAGAAGCTGAGGATAAAGGCTTTCGAGTAGGTGGAGGAACACTGATCTCAAACCTGATTGGGAAGTGATCTGAGATACCAGTTTATTTTATGTGAAACTGAGTGAAACTTCAAGCCCGTAGGAGATGATGAGATGGGCCCCCGGAATCAGGTACAGTCGACCACAGGTCGGAGCCACCGGTAGCTGTATACAGAAGAACGCCGCAAATTGCAGACAATGAACGCCGCAGAAAACCCAACAGATGGATGGCCCGGATCGCATGTGGAGGATGATGCCAGATACGCTCTGAACCGGACACGTACTCCGTCTCTCCTGTGGCAATTGGAGCGGCAGGCAGGGCTGGCGCTGTAGATAGGCCTGGACGCAAGGCAGCGCCGTATCTGACTGTCCATCAGAGCCGTAGATCTGCACTTTCTTTGTAGAATTACAGATACTTAACAGGATCTGGCGGTCATACACCAGCAGCGGTGACACATTTCGAATGACAAACAGTAGAAACAAGAATATCAACAACAATTTAAGCAGAGGTAAGCGGCGAAACACACATTGGCGCCATCTTATGCCTCTCCATTGGATTGGATGACGGAGGAGCGGGCAGAGTTGAGGGCATCTTTGTATTGTTGCTGTGAAGTTTGTAGGCTTCCAGTTGGACAGTGTGACCGGTTTTATTGGTGAGTCGTTCCAGTTGTCGGAATTTGGCTTTGAGGAGTCTGAGTTGGTTAATGTACCAAGGGGCCGAGTGTGTGAAAGAGACAGAATTGTTTTTTTTAGGTTATTGAGACAGGATGAGAGTGCCTTATTGTAGGCGTTGATGAGGACAGTGGGGGAAAGTGTTTTGGGGGTTAACAGAGTTTGCAGTGGTTGGCCGTATGGGGGAGAAAGAGGTGGGGTCAATAGAATTGAGGTTCCTGAATGTTATTGTGCATTTTGCTTGGTGAGGGCAGTTGGGATGTCAATGTCAGTGATGATGGCCATTAGGGCTGCACATTTAATCAAATTTTAATAACGATCACAATTTTGGCTTCCCACGATCAAATTTGCAAAATCGAGCAATATTTTAGATGCGTCATTCCATTCATAGAAGAAAGCAAAGCCAATCTATCACTCTGTAAACCACTGTCTGATCATGTGCCAATCAGTGTTGTTCCCTGCACCGCGCAGCTTAGTTTCTAGATGTAGACAGTCACAGAAGATAGAGTAACGTGAGGAAAATTCCACAGCAGATAGCAGTCGGTTATACGTCAGCCACAAGATTTACCAGTTTACCAGTAAACGCAACATTTTGTTCCGTCTGTGTTGTTTTTCAGACAACAGCAGTGACGAGTGCTAGTTAGTTCTGTTAGCTCAGTGGGTTCTAGGGCACGAGTAACCATGCCGGTCCACACTGCTGACATTTGTCCACAGTTTTAGTTGTTATTAACACAGCTGTATATTGTTAAGCATCAGAAGGAAACCTGTATTTGTACCAGTGTTTCCGCTTGGAACTCTGCTGTTTCCAGTTTTCCAGTGCTGGTAACTGCGCCGGCCATGGCAAAAAACACCGAAGAAGTTATTGAATGCAACTAACTTTATTTAAGTAATAGCGTGTGAGACGGAGCCTGCTGGACCTGGGCGAGAGATGTGACCCATGGCCAGAATATCATAATTCATAAAAATGCAGCGCAGTGACAATACTGACATTTCATACACACTTGTGTAACACTGTTGACCCGCCATTCGACCCGTGCTGGACCCATTCACCATCTTGCATACTGGACCCTGGATAATGAGTCAGCTGTCACTCTGTGAGTAGGCCTGGCATACGTCTGTCGCACTCCCCCTCTTTCCCTAGCTCTTTTAATCATTTATTGTTGAAAACAAATGGAGCTGGATAAATTTCTTTTTTTTATATTTCCTAGGCTATTTATTTCAGATCATTTTCATTTACATGTGTTGCAGCTGTATATATGTACACATACAACTTCAACATTAGAGGAATGTAGCACAATATAGATTTGAAAGCAGTTATAAATAGATTATGTGACAATACATTTTTTTGGGTTAAAATCAACAGATAATCGTGATAATTAATCGTGATCTCAATATTGAGCAAAATATTTGTGATTATCATTTTGGCCATAATCGTGCAACCCTATCGGAAATGGTGAGGTGTAGAGACAAACATAGTTATACATGATCAGTTTTGGTTATTAGAGACTGGCCGAATAGTCTCATCCCCTGACCTGTGACCTATGAACGACCTGATGTTGTTTAAGCTTTCCCTTTAGTCTCATCATACCAGAACATGGTGTTTCTGGAAATTCCACCACACTATGGCTTATTAAATTAAACAGTTAACTTGTCAACAAGCATACTCATGTGGAGGACATTGTGTTTAACAACAATGATTAATGTATTTAGGCTTAATGAATACAACATTATTTTTGCTGCTCATGCAGCATTATTAAATTTATTTAGTGTAGCCTATTCCCACATGCAGGGGTTGTGACTTAGCCTTTTGGGTGCTGCTTCTCAAAAGTAGATTCTTAATTATGGTTTAAAAGGAATTAAAGAGTCCATTCCGAAAATTAGCATCACACTTCAACAATACACTCTGAATTATCCGGCTACTTACCCTGTTGATGCTTGAGGAATTTTCACTTATTTTACTGTTGCACTAATTGTTAATCTCTGATTAACTGCGTCTGGTACATGTCTGAATTATAAATTGTAATTTGAATCAGAGATGGAATTAACTGCAAAAACTTGGGAGTTGTGAAGCACTAATTGGACATTAAAGAGAGTCATAAGTGATCGTTTGTCATTGGCTCAGTGCCTTAAGAAGCCAGACAATAGGTTGGTACTATCTCAGTGATTATTTTTGACTGACAGACGAGAGGCCAAGAATCCTCTAGCTGGGAAAATAATTCATGAACATACGAATCTATCAAAATCAGCACTGGCATTTTATCAATTCCATCTAATATTGGTTTTCCCTTGGGGATTTTGTGCTATCATAGTCATGTACTGCTCTGTTGCTCAGTTGGTGGTGGCACCATATTAGAAAACTGCTCTGAGTGGACTTTGATTACTTTTGATTATGTAAGCTGATGAAATGTATGGCAGCAGTGATGGCGGTAATAATTATAGGCCGGTTCCGGTCAGACGTACTCCGATAGATAAGGTTTTATCCACCCTAGCAGCGTGGTTCTATGGATGGCAGTGTCAGTCAGTCAGTTGGTCGATCCACCACTAAAATCTCTCAAACTATTGGATGAGCGTTTGCATAGACATTCATGGTCATTCCCTAGATAATGAATCCTAAAAATGTTGGTGATTCCCTGACTTTACCTCTAGCACCATCACCTCTTCAAAATGTTTCCAAAACTTTGATTTATATGACCAAATACCTGGAAAAAAAACTAACATTTTCATAATGCTAACACATTAAACTACAATGGTAAACACACTCGTCATCAACATGTCAGCATCGTCTATTTGACCACGTTAGCATGCTAACTTTAGCATCACTTTAAACTAGACTTATGTACTAGCCACACATATACTGAATGTGTTTAGTTGCTGAGTCAGACAAGTCAAATACACAGAAGAAGATAATCAAGCTAATAGCAATGTAGACTAGCTGATTTATATGAGTCAGTGATTGTATTGTGTCCAAGACAGATTTCTTGCAGTGGAGCATGAGTTGTGGGAGAAAACTCTGCAATGTAACAAACTTCTTAATGCTTTAATTGGCTTTGTGACAAGATGCATCTTAAATTATCTATAGCTGAAAAAATGTTGGACCATAAATATTAGAAAAGTTATTGCAGCACCAAGATGTTTCAATTGCCCCTATATCTAATTTCACATCCTGTACATGTGTATGTAAAGTCTTGTACTCATACTTCCTATTCAATGATTGAGAAATCCT
>JABXJD010000787.1:95000-97500 GCA_013375575.1 Percina caprodes | reverse complement strand
TGGCCCGAGTACCCTGGAAGCGGAGAGGTAGGACGTACTCGGAGAATACGCAAACACAACCCTCAGAACCACTCACTCCAGCCTGTGTTCTTGCAGGGATGGCAGGTGTCCAGGCTGTTTCAGAGTCTGATCCAGATACGGAGGAAGAGAACCTGGTCCCAGGAAGCGCTCCAATCTCCAGCGAGGAAGACGTCCAAGGCCCCAAGGAGCTTCCCCCTCTCACAGGCCAGTATGGTACAGCCCAGTTACAAGATCCCACTCTTGCAAATGCTTTGAGGAATGTACAGGTGATAGAGGGCGTGGTGTTAGGGGATAGGACAAGCCCTACCTACCCCCATTTTGCAGTAAACCGGGGGTTAGTGTATCAGGTGGTACGGAAAGATGGAGAGGTGCAGGAACAGCTCGTACCACAGCCCCACCGGACCACCGTACTCAACCTGGCACACACCCACCCGCTAGGGGCCCACCTAGGGGTGGAGAAGACGAAGGAAAGGATCTTGCGACGCTTCTTTTGGCCAGGGGTGCACAAAGAGATAGAGAACTACTGTCGTAGTTGCCCTGAGTGTCAGAGGGTGGCACCTAAGCCCACATATAGAAACCCGCTCATTCCCTTGCCCATTATCGAGACCCGTCGAGAGGATCGGACTGGACATCGTTGGGCCCTTACCGAAGAGTTCCAGGGGACATCAGTACATTCTGGTCATCCTGGACTATGCAACCCGATATCCTGAGGCCATCCCGCTGAGGAAGGCTACGTCCAAACAGATCGCCAAGGAGCTGTTCCTTCTGTCAACGAGTCTGGGGCTCCCAAGGAGATATTGACAGACCAAGGGAGTCCGTTCATGTCCAAGGTTATGAAAGAACTCTGTACTCTGCTGAAAATCAAGCAGCTGAGAACGTCTGTCTACCACCCCCAGACAGACGGGCTTGTCGAACGCTTTAACAAAACCCTAAAAGCCATGCTACGGAAGGCGATCGAGGAGGATGGGCGCAACTGGGATCAGCTGCTACCGTACCTACTGTTTGCGGTGAGAGAGGTACCTCAGTCGTCTACTGGTTTTTCACCCTTTGAGCTCTTGCTATCTTACAGGCCCCGAGGACTGCTGGACATCGCCAAGGAGGCCTGGGAGGAGCAACCGTGCCGACAGCGGACCCTGATCGAGCATGTCGGGGCTATGAGAGAGAGAATGAAGGCTGTCTATCCCATGATGCGTGAACACATGGAGGCTGCTCAACGGCAACAGCAAGCTTCTTACAACAGATCTGCTCAACCCAGAGAGTTTAAGCCCGGGACCGAGTGCTGGTCCTGGTGCCCACCGTGGAGTGCAAATTCCTGGCCACCTGGCAGGGGCCCTACGAGGTCATTGAACGGGTGGGAGACGTAAACTACAAGGTGAGGCAACCAGATAAAAGAAAGCCCGAGCAGATATATCATGTCAACCTTTAAAAAGTGGCACGCCAGGGAGGCGTTGTTCAGTTGTCTGCCCCCCACAGAGTCCAAGGAACCCGGGAGAGAAGAGGTTCAGGTGGGTCCAAGCCTGTCCCCGCATCAACGGCAGATGGTCCTGGAGTTGGTGGATCGCAACCGAGATGTCTTCTCCTCCCTACCTGGGCACACGGAGGTGGTACAACATGAGATCCGCACCATGCCTGGCAAAACGGTGAACCAGCGCCTTACCGCGTGCCGGAGGCTCGTTTAAGGGTGATTCAGGAGGAGGTAAGGAAGATGCTGGAGCTGGGGGTGATCGAAGAGTCCCAAAGCGCCTGGGCAAGTCCCATTGTACTGGTTCCCAAACCAAACGGGTCGGCACGATTTTGCAATGACTTTCGGAAATTAAATGAAGTGTCTGAGTTTGATGCATACCCCATGCCTCGTGTGGAGGACTTGATAGATTCTTTGGGGCATGCTCGCTTCCTAACCACCCTTGACCTCACCAAAGGATACTGGCAGGTGCCCCTGACCCCGGCGTCAAAGGAGAAGACGGCCTTTGCCACACCAGGGGGGCTCTACCAGTACACCCGGCTCCCGCTTGGTCTCCATGGAGCGCCTGCCACGCTCCAGCGTTTGATGGATCGCGTCCTCGCACCCCACAAAAGGTACGCAGCAGCATATTTGGACGATGTAGTCATACAAAGTCCTGATTGGGCCAGCCACTTACCCCGAGTACAGGCTGTGATAGATTCACTCAGGGAAGCAGGGCTCACGGCAAACCCAGAGAAGTGTAGGCTGGCCTTCAGCGAGACAAACTACCTGGGGTACACCATTGGGCGGGGTTGGTCAAGCCTCAGGAAGCCAAGTTGCGGGCCATACAGGACTGGCCACGGCCCATCACCAAAAAACAGGTGAGGTCATTTTTGGGCCTAGCCGGCTATTACAGACGGTTTATAACGGATTTTGCTACTATTGCTGCACCTCTAACAGAGCTGACAACCAACCGCCACTCACGGATGGTGAGGTGGAATCCCGAGGCGGAGGCGGCCTTCATCAACCTGAAGCAAG
>JABXJD010000787.1:0-90000 GCA_013375575.1 Percina caprodes | reverse complement strand
ATTGATTAAAACCTTATTAAATAACATGCTCAAATGTATTAACTCTGTTATATCTGTTACATATGTTAACATCAACACTCTGTCTGTATGCATTTGTTAGCTGACTTTAAAAACATAGTGGTAAAAAAAAAGAACAGGAATAGAGAATTTAAAAACTAAATAAAGCCACAGGGCAGGGAAACAGAAATAGTAAAATGAAATATGGAGCAAAGAAATAAGTGATTTTCTACAATATATAGCAGCGCAGGAAAAAAGAAAGAAATATGCCGTCATGGTTCAATAAACCTTTGATAGCAAGGAGATACAGTTTCCTGGCTGGTTATTTTGAATCTATGTTATAGGGCTCAGGAGGTTCCACTTGACTACATTTTGATTCATCAGTCAGGAGCTGAAAGGAGAAGGTCAGGCCTGTGTAGCATTATTCTGTCCCCAAAGTCTAGCAACCAGCCTGTGCTCTGCACTGAACAGATTGCGTGCCTACTTCAACTTTCATTCCTGACATACTGTAAATCTATTATTTACCTGACCTAACCTTTCAAGTTGAATGCATACTGTAAATAAAACTTTTAAGTGTGACAAAGTTACCACCAAATGCTAATACACCTGACCTTTAATAAATTAATACCAGTCTTCTCCATATTTTTTGTGCAAAGGGTTGTGAAAATGAGCCCATTAGCTAAACGTTGGCTATAGCTTTCAGTTACATAGTGAAAATGGCACAATTAATCACTGGGGTCCAGCAGCCTGCAGCCAGTTACACCCACAACTGAAAACTAAGAGGCAGAGTGTCCATGACATCAGCAATGCGGCTCTGTCTTTTTGCTGTCACCCTTCAGTGAAGCACACAGCTCTCAGCAGCTCGCCTGACAGCGGAGCGACACAGAGTGACACTCATTCTTTACGAAATACAGCATGGTTGACTCCCCCATGAGATATCACCCACACGCCCCCTCCCAACTCCGCCCTTTTGTGACTGCCAATAAAGTGCTCTTGTGCAGCATGCAGATCATTTCCCACACCGATCCTATTTTCTGTATTTTTCTGACTAATATTCAGCTATGCATTTTCCACAAACAAATATTCTGACTCATTTCCACAAACTCTCTCTCTGTAATATTAATTCATGCCTTGTTCTTAACTGTTCAGAACGTGATGTTCCCAGCTCTATTTCCATCCGTTGTATATTCCACAGCAACATAAGGAGCTGATGAGAGAATATGAATATGTTTTGCTGTAACAACAGTGAGTACAAACAGTTCTGCTCATATCCCTCATTTACATAATGACAAGGTGTGGATTCACCAGAACAACACTTCATTAACCACAAAATCCACTCTTACCTCTGCTCTCCCACTATCACATTACTCACTAAGGTGCATCTTCTCCATATTGTTTCCTCAACAGCTTCCTGGCCGAGAGAGTGTTTAGTAGGCCCTAGTCTCGCATTGCCAGACCTTTACAACGCTTTGGAATAAGGTCTGGCTACACTACAGATATATCAGGGTAAAAGAAAATGCCCCATAAAATAGTAATTCAAGTTAACTGTTCACACAATACACTAGTGTGCACTAGCTGGATACATGGTCAGATGTAATTTGGTCTTAGAAGTGTATCGCCGTGTACATTTTGTCCACAGCAATCCCACCAATCAGTCCCAAAAATGCCCAGTTAGATAGTAAATGCTGTAAACATATTCCTTGTAATTTTTTTACAATCATTTCTTGACCCACTTTATTGCACAATCCAACATGAGATTACATCAAATGTCAGGCTTTATCCTTTGTAGAAACATACTTGGTTATGTCTGAGTGAAGGTTCAGACCACAGTAAGCACTTGATTCCTAACCCAGCCTCCCTGCAATCTGGGTCTGGCTGGTCTGGGAACTTCTGTAGCAGCTTTTCCTGCCTTTTTTTCCCCTCTGTCACACTCTCTTGCCACTGACCTATCTAGTGCTGGTATGTTTTAGGGTGTGTGCAAAGAATACCAAGTGACTGCTCCATCAGGGAAGTTAATTATCTGGCCTGCTGAGCTGCCATGCCCCTGCTGCCTGCCTGCTTGGGTTCAGCCAGGCCACACTCTTCCCCTGCCTCAGCTTGGACCAAAGTCCACCGCTGTGCAGCAATTGTGTCGCTTTTGTACTCTGAGGTTTTCTACCTGTTGCCACAGTCATTTTCACAAAAAAGTGACTAAATGTAATTTTTTTTATTAATTATTATATCAATAATGGGTGTATAGATGTTTTTTGGGTGTATTATTCAGCATCCATTGTGGCTGCAAGGCTTTCCTTTAAAAGAATGGAACAGAGGTGCTGTGTACTGTAATATCATTACCAGCCGTGACAGCTATGCTGATATTGTTTTCACTGTGTGTGTGTGTGTGTGTGTGTGTGTGTGTGTGTGTGTGTCATCTTGGCAATACTGTATGTGGTCCTGAAGACAACTACTGTAGCGGGAACTACCACAGAGGCGGTTTTGAGTAATTCACCAGGTGTTTATTTGCCTGCAGCCAGATTTTTGTCACACTTTGCAAGGCACACCGTGTCATTCAGACCTTCCTAAAATTGCCCGTGTAGCATCTATTACATATTGGCCAGTGCAAATTTGTTATATGAAGTGTAGGAGATGTGGGGGCGGGGGTGTCCAGTGACTTCTAGTGGCAGTTAGGAAGTAGAGTGATTTGATCAAATCCTGTGCTGTTAGCATTGTGTGATCATCACTTTAGTGACTCTTTTATACTTGCAGTCAGATTTAGAAATTAAAAAGACGTTACTTTGACTGTATATGTAAGGGTGCTCTAAGCAATGTTGGGTGACGTTACTTCCTGTTGATGTTCAAAGTATTTTTAAACAAAACAAGACTAGCTTGCCCCTCCTTTCCTCGTTGTGTCCCCTCCCTTCTATGCTCACGCGCACTAACCCCCCACGCCCACCCACACATTCTTCTTGTTGGTTATTGGCTAGAACACTGGAACACTGTTTGTGTTTGCTTCATGGTGCAGGTAGGCACAGTTTATTTTTGTTTTTATTACTGTTTGTAGTAGGGCTGCTCGATTATGGAAAAAATAAAAATCACGATTATTTTGGTCAATTTGAAATGAGAATTATTCAACATAATTACTCATTAATCTTTGGATATAATGGATAGTGTCCAGTGTATATTCGTTTAGTGTCCTTTATCTCACAAAAAGAGTCTTTGGATCAGAATAAAATCTGTTTTACTACTGTTCAGCTTTAGAGATATCACACATAATGTTACTAACGAACATTTCCAGATACATAATACAATGTGCATCTCACATCACATTTTCACTCACTATGACCACTACTGGCCTACTGTCATTACTAAAGGTGCCAAAATATGAACAATAATGTCGCCCTCAGTGGGTTAATTTACTAGCTACCTAAGGAAAAATCCAGCACACAGACGGTACCTCAGAAGAACGTTACGTAAAACAGGTGATTTAACGTCTCTACTCATTTTACACACAGTTTAACAACAAAACAAAATGGGGACTGCAGGGTTAGCTAATGTTAACTGTTCCCAGACAACTCATTCAGAACATGGCAAAATAATAGTTTTTTCTTGATTATACTATTTTGGTGATTGTTCAATTCAATTAATTGCACAGTCCTAGTTTGTAGGGACAGGCAGCTCGCAGATTAAGAAGAGATGTTTGCTGTATGTGACAACAAATGTTCTAGCCTAAAACACTTGTGACATAGCTTAGAGCACCTTTAAAGATATTGTAACACCTGTGCTGTGTATATTCTGTATTCACAGCCTACTGTTATTTCTAACTAGGACTTAACTTTAATTCATGCTGTTGAACCAAAACCAAAAGCGGTCTAGAGTAGTAATCCTTTTGCTTTCAACACATTATATCCAAATTCATTGCTTGCTGTATCTTTTTTCCCCATATGGATTTGCTAACTTCTGCTTATGTTGGGCAAAAATCAAACAAACACTGCTGCATCAAAGCTGCTATATGAATAGGTTGTATCTTATCTAAAGATTTTAATTTTCCATCTTTGATCTGGTGAGATGGTCCAGGGACTTTGTGACAGTCCATAATATGCTGTCTGGTGCTCTCACACTCCGTGTGGAGGAAATGAATATTTGCTTGGCTGCTCTTAGTGCTTTAATCCATTTAATGCACCCTGGGCAGAAGAGAGGAGAGAGGAATATGTAACCTGCTGTAGTGCACATATCTAAAAGAGTTTGACTACTACATTGAAGCAGAACCGCTGACTGCATGCAATTCCTGTTGCGGTGTGGTATTGTCATGTATAAATCATTTTCTGGCATTAGTTGGGGTGTTCAACGTTTGGAGAAAAAAAACGGTTTGCTGATATCTTATGAAGGGTAAATAAGTATGCTCAATGAATTTCTCTTTGCGCTTAGCCACTGCTTTCAATCAATGTCACTGTCCCTCTGCAGCCATAATATATTCACCACCATTTTACCAACCATCAATGTTTGTGTGCTGTTCCAGCTGGGCATGCAAAATTGCACAGTACATTTATCTTTTAGATTTTGGAACAGGGCATCTGCTTTATCTTTTTAGTTATTTGTTTTTGACAAAAAATTTATACCCCCAATCACACTTCATCTCTGTTTGGGAAGAGTCAAGTAGCATTTATGCTCTTTTATGCTCTAAGTAACTCTTATTTTATAGAAGGCACCTTGTGTGAAGTGTTCCTTTGGACAGATGTTTATTCCAGTTGCAAGTGTAGGTGGCCCACTGAGAAATGGCTCTTCCATAAGTAGTGATGAATCAGGCTGCAACTGTGCACTTTTGTACCCTTTAATGGTCTGCGATCAATAGTGTAGCGCCGTATCAGCAACCACAGAGTGATAACTGAGTATGAAGGGGGAAAGAACCACATGATAATCGATGTGTATGTGGCGATAATCAACAACATTGCAGTTAATGCTCTAGGACCTAGAGGAATGTTGTTGATGGTGGTCTGTCGTATTGAACCCCTTTTGGTGGACCATTTGAAGGGTTCAGTCAGTAAAATTGTTTGTACAGCTGCCATTGCGGTGCCACATTTGCTGTTGAAAGTGAGAATAGGAAAAATTAGGAGAGTCTAATTGAGTCACAGATAATAAGCATTCAGTGCAAAGAAAAAGAAAGCCTGTTTGAACCCTACATTAATTTAAAAAAAGAAATCATGAATCGTGGTCTGATATTCATCAAAGTCACTATAATAGAGAAATACACATATGTAAACTAATAACACCCAAATTATTGTTTTCTGAATGGCATATTCATTAAATAGTCTTAATATTAAAAATCCAAATAGGAATTGATGGTATGAGAACCTCTTCACTTCTAAAAAAGCTACAAGTCAAAATTTCCATTGATGAGTTAAAATTGTAGTTGTTGCTAGTTAGTGGTTAGTTATGTCTTGTTCTGTACAAACCACATGAAAAATATTGATTATTGACACTCATCTCTTCGTGGTTTCATTATACATCTCAAATTGTTTTGTGTTACTGGGACAATGTTCTGTAGAAACATGCGAAAACAAGAGTATATTTTATTTGCAGTAACAATGCAAAACAAACTAATAGCCTTAACATAAGCCTTAAAGTGAAGCGCGGAGTAGGGATTACCATGATGCCCCTCATTACTCAAAAACAATGTTTCTTAAACTTAAACCTACTTAAAAAATCTGTGTTACAAGGGCTTTCAGTCATCTGATGCATAATAGATGTTGGGAGATGTTTGAAGAAAATGCCCTTAAACACAGTGAAACACACTACAAAATGGCTTCGACATAGGATAAGTAATGTTTCAGAATGGTTAAGATCAGTCCTGAGAGAGCCACTCATGATTATTATGAGACTCATGACATTACTCCTAAATATCAATAGAATTAAACGGCTGTGTATGGAGAAATGGTCTAAAATCCCACCTGGCCAACTGTGGTCAACATTCAGGAAATATTTAATTGTGGTCACTGCTGTGAAAGTCACTTAAACCAAGGGTTGATTTTCTTTTTCCAGCCTGACTTTGAATTGTTCAAATATTTTAAGTACACAAAAATGTGTAATTGTTTTTATGTTGTTATGCTAGCAGATGGAACTTGTCCATTATTGTGAATTTGAAGAATATCAGACCACATTTTAGGACTGAATTATGCAAAAATGCAGAGAAATCAAAGGGGTTCACTTACTTTGTATTGGCACTGTACGCCTTTTTTGTCTAAGCTTGTCACTTTGTATTAATTTGACTCAGGAATATTATTTTCCCTTTTCTTCTTCTTTCATGACACTAAATCCACCTTTTCATAATAAGGTAGGTGCAAAGGCTGTCATAAAATGGTGGAAGATGCGGCTAACGACTTATCTTAACACTTAATGTTAAATTTCATATCTTTGTTATAATAAAGGACTTGCAGAAGACTTGTGAATGTCCCTAAGGTGTAAGGTGTTCGCTGGCTGCTCCGTGCCTCTCTCGTTGATGCCCTGGCCCTGTCACAGCTCTTATCGTCTCCTCTTCAACACTAGCGTGTGCTCAGCCGTGTGTGAAGTTTGAGAAAGCAGCGTTGATTGCAAAGTTGATTGCAGTGTTGTGACAGGGGTACTGAGAGGTTACAATACAGCATAACAAGTCTGGGAGGAAGGCGGAGAAGTCACGGATTCGATGGGTGAATTAGATGTCCTTGTATATTGTTTGTGTGTGTGAACATAGTAAGTTATGTACAGAATACAGTTTAAAATTAATAAAATGAAACACTGTGGTTGGTGTTGTAGCATTTGTAGCAATGTCTGGAGCCAGAGACATTTGCAGGCATGCATGTGTATGCTCAGGCCTTTTACTCTAAACCCAGGACAAACAAATGGCTGATTGCAGATTAAGATAATTAACAGCTGGGCTGTGTGATACTGTGTGCTAATTGACATTTATAGCCTCCTCTCTGCAGCTCCACTGAGCTGCAGACACAAACCAAACCAAACAACACAAAACGTGGAAAGACACATTATGTGCTTACGAACCACTCAAGGTAATAGGTCAGGTGCTACAGAAAAGACACGAGACATGTACTGTGTCCGAACAAAAGGAGCTGTATGTTTTGTGAACACGTGATCGGAGTTGGCACGGCCATTACAACACAGGTAAAACAAGCTGAGAGGGGTATAACTGTACTTACCTGTCAGCAAAATCACTGCATATTTTTGTTACACAGTGACAAAGAGGCTTGTCAGGTTCAGACAAAATTGTTTGTTTTTGAGGCGATGGGCTGCTTCATTTTCAAAGCCTACTTGACTCTCATCTTTCCTCAGGATTCATCACAATGTCAGAACAAAGAAATAACTATTTCAACTCAAATTTGTTTGATCTGGTTAATTTTCGTGAAAATGCATTCATTGGTGGAAGCAAGCAAGAAAGTCTGCACACTCTGACTTTATTTTGTCATTATAGTTTTGGGGATTTTTGCTGTGACAACGAGATAGGACTCCACATGCAATCTGCTTGTGTGAGCAAGCAGTTAGGAGGCAAGAAGGCAGGTGCTGAAGACGGATATGTTTCTTATTTGAGCTGCCTTCTGTCGGCTCATCACGGTCCAGAGCACCCCACACACACACACACACACACACACACACACACACACACACACACACACACACACACACACACACAAAACTTGAAAAACTCTTGGGAAAATATTCTGTTTTAGCCATTGATACACTGCATGAGCTTTTTTTCACTCTGACATTATGAACAAAATTGCATTCTTGAGTTGTTTTTTTGGAATTACAAAGATAAAAAGGTAACTCTAGAGCCCTTTAGAGTATCTTTTTAAGAGTGTGGCCAAGTGCTGCATTACTCCCAACTGTGCCAGCATTTTACTTAAGAGCCATGACCAAGAGGAAGCACAGGAACAATAGCCAGAAGGTCTGAGGTGACATTTACAATTTAAAAATGAGAGTTGCATGTACTTAATTAAGAAATAGCAAGGGACATCAGCCCCCTCTTGTCGGTTTTCATGCTCCAGAAAGCCTTTAATTCACGTGTGTGTGTGTGCGTGCGTGCGTGCGTGCGTGCGTGCGTGCGTGCGTGTGTGGGTGTGGGTGTGGGCGTGTGTGTCTCAGTGTGTGTCTCAGTCTGTGAGAAGCGCACAAACAGTAACGAATCCCAGACGGAAAGTTTTTAAGTCAAGCAACGCATTCTCATGAATTCGTATGATATTGTATGAAAAGTTAAGCACACTAAGGAGTATGATATCATTATGAAAACTAGGAGACCGCCGACTGTTCACGTGACATCGGCAATTTATTTTCCGTTTCCTTCCGCTTTCTTTGTGTTGGAATTTTTTATTCAGTGGATTTAGGAAGACTATGGTTAACTGCTCCTCAGATCTCTGCAGGGTAAATTGAGACTATCTGTCCAATCTGAGTTTTCTCTTGCACGACTATTTAGCAGCGGCTCTGTGAGGAGCTTAGCACCGCCCATGACGATGCTGATTGGTTTAAAGAAATGCCATTCAACCAGAGCACATTTTCCTCCCACCTGGAATGCTATGTGAAGTAGCCAGACCCTCCTTCAGCACCTTCCTTTGTGACCATCTGTGTTCTTATACAAATTCCAGTGCTTTGCTTTTTGTAGCTTTTCAAATGTATGGCTCACATGAACAGGCTGGTCCAAGCCCAAAATGTGTTTTACTGCCACATGTGAAGAGTGTGTGCAGATACTTTAGGCCTCATTATGCTATTGAGCATGCAATGGATTTTGCACTGAAATTATAAATCGCTTCATTACACATGCACGCATGCACGCACGCAAGCAAGCGCATGCACACAATCAGAGCCTTGATGCTGTCTTCAGATTTTTGTAGCACTATTATCAAAGTGACATACTGTAGTTTTCCTTATTAACTGGTTTGCTTTTTAAAGTGTTATTAGTGAGCCCAAGTGTGCATCTTCAAATTGCTTGTTTGATCCAACCAACAATCTAAAAACTAAGATATTTACAATACTATCATAGATTGCTATTTATTACTATTGCCATGCCTACAAAATGACAGTTGTGTTTAGCTGATCCATTCCATCATTATTTTACAACACAAAATAGCCTCTGACATTTTTTTTTTCTAAAATACCTGTGGACTCAGAAGGTTATGATTTACCTATCCCTCAGGTCAGTGATCACCATAGCAACCTGTGGAGCAAGGAGCAAAGTAGCATCTCTAAAATGTAGCGGCTGTAAGCCTGAGGGCTGAGGAACGAGGAGAGGTTATGAGTCAGACAATACAGTATTCAAATTCCCCGAGACCACATCTACATCTAGCTCCTCATCGACATCATCCTCTTACTCTTGCTGGTCTTTAACAAAGGCTCTCTCTCTCTCTCTCTCTCTCTCTCTCTCTCTCTCTCTCTCTCACACTCACTCTCACTCTCACTCTTTCTCTCTCTCTCTACTCTATCTGTCTCTCTCTCCTCTCTCTCTCACACTTCTGCTCCTCCTTTATCTTATGCAAAAAATGAGCAGTATCAAGATCTGTCACCATAGTTACTTACTGACATACAAACACATACTTTTTTGTTTGTTTCTCCACTTCACTCTTTCTCTCTCTTTGGCTGTTTCTGTGTTAATGTGCATGCACATTCATGTGAATGTGTGAATATTTGCGTGGGCATCCCTGATGGCTGTTGAGCTGCTGATTTCAGAGGAGTTAAATAATATTTAGCCACAAATAGCATTAGGCAAGTCTGAGGGCCATGGGAACTGTGGATCAACTCACCAGTGCAGCATTATGTTGCCAGAGTGCTGTTGCATTTTGATTTTTACAAAACTCCCAAAGATATTAGAATAACAGAAAAGTTTTATAGAGCAAAGCGTATTTGATTAGCAAAATGACTTTTACATTTGAAAATATATCCTAAGGGGGCATTACAAAACGTCCAGTCGTGTCCAGTTGTTTTTGATTGAACATTGCCTCTACAAGTTCAGGCTCGGTATCTTTTGCCCGCGGCAGCTAAAAGATAAGGAGTGCCAACAGTCTTTTAATAACTTTAGGTCTTTCTGTTTCCAAAGACGCTAAATGCCAAATTCAGAGATTATTGAATCAACACTCTTAGAAAAGTTTGTTGAAACAGAACTGCATTTCATTTTAAAGTGTTGCATTCAGTGCAGGCTGAATGCAAAAACAAAGCAAATACAATCTTGACTATTATCACACTATAGAGATAATTTATAGCAATTAAATTGTATTTTAATTACTGGTTTTCAGGTGGGAATACTGTCTAATTCTCCATTTTGTATATGCAGACCTTGCATCTTAATCTCAGTACCACTGTGTTTAGTTCCTCATACAATATACCATCAAATTATATGTAATCCCTCCTTTAAGGAGTTTAGTCTGGTCCAATCTTTAATTAAATCAGTGCTTAGGAGGAGAGAACTATTCAGAATAGAGTAAGTATACTTTTTTTACCCTGCAACTTTTCAAACTTAATTCAAGTTCAATATCTGACTGTATCTTTAGAGTTTCATGAGTTACGTTATTTGTGTCAGTAGATACAACAGACTGTCTGAGACTGTCTGATGTGGATATTACATCAGTAGTCTTAGGAGCTAAGAAAGTTGAATACAAATCAAACACTGTGACTGTGTGTTATGCGCATATCTTTATGGATTTCAAACTTGACAGGCGTCTTGCTTCTGGCACAACTAAGTGCAGTGCCAAGTTTGATGGTGTTTGAATTAGAAATGCAAAATATATAATTATATATATCTGTAAAAGAAGCACACATTGGCTTTTGCCGCTCTATACGCTGGCCCCTCCCCCTCTCACACTGCTCACTGACTGAGCAGACCAGAGAAAGAAAGCGGCGGTGTTTTGGCAGTTAAAATGTGAAATACACCTCAGACCCACAAAAATGTGCAAAGTAGCACTACTTTGGACTGTCTTTGACTTATAATAAACAAATGGCAATTCCCAAATTGACATTTCAGAATCCCACACGTGCAAAGCACAACTACCTATAGTCAACAGGGGGGGATGTTGTGTTACGACTCATTTCCTGCTTCCAACGTTAGCTACATGACTGGATATAGCAAACTTACATGAATGGAACATTGTGACTGTAGTATGGAATAAGGCTGGCAACAGTAGTTATAATGCATTAAGATAATGTTATTAATAGTGGGTTTATTGTTATTATTTGCTAGCATATATTCCAATGCATTGTGTATGGTAGCCTTTACAATGTTATTTATTTCTTTGCAGAACCACACACAGCCATAGCAGAGCCACGCCCATGTTTGTCCTGTTGCTTGATTGTAATAAAGCATCAACAGAGAGAAGTCGTCTCTGTCCGTGTTTTAACAGACACACCTGGGGCGAAGTTGGAAACCAGAATCAGCTTGAAATACAGTCCTAATCAAGTCCTCACTAACAAGTTTCAAATAATTTCACTGGAGTTACCATTATTATTGTTTGCGTCATCAATACCAAATTCAATCTAATTTGATGGGAATAGACAGTACTCTACGTTGCACTTGACGCACCACTACAAGACGACCCAACAAATTCTGCAGCATTCATTTGCGTCAAAATCATTGCGGCTTGATGGCGCTAACATTAGCACATAGAAATATGGAAATAATATATGGAAATAAGATATTCCCAATCGGCCTTATCTGAGAGAGATGTTTGAGATAGTAGGCATCAAGAATGACTCCTGGCCAATGTGCTGCGTAACTCTAAAAGTATGGGGAACTTCTTAATTAATGTCCGTTTAGTAATTCATATTTTATCCTTTATTTTCTTTCCAGAAGCCATATTTGAGCACACACACATACATGGAGATTCCTTTAAATGTTAAGGGAAAGATTAAAAAAGAGAAACTGGATCTGTGAATTCTCACAGAATTACAATTGGATTCATATCTTGCTGCTCAGTCAGAATCTTATTAACCTGGAGTCGCAGTCTCTGTCACAATCATCAAAATCATATATCTGATGTTTTAGGTCTATTGGCAGACATCCATTTAAAATGTAGCCAATGGCATATAAAGAACCTTTTTTCCATGTCCACTAAAGTTTCTCAGCTTGCACTCTAAAAAATGGTTGCCATTCGCAAGGCTACTTTTACTTAAATACGTTAAGTACATTTCCAAGCCTGTACTTTGTTACTTTTACTTGAGTAACGAAATTAAATCAGTACTTCTACTTTTACCAGAGTATTTTTTAACACAAGTATCTGTACTTCTACTTGAGTACAGGAAGTGAGTACTTTTGCCATCTCTGCTGCTAACTAATAACATTACCATCGCCAAAATACCCCCGTGAATCAAATCCATACTTCACCGTTAACTGAAATTAACACCTCTGCTGAAATGTTAAATTCGTTAACGATCATACGACACGAGACAACACTCTCTCTCTCTCTCTCTCTCTCTCTCTCTCTCTCTGCACACTCGCACACAAACGGTCCGGTTCTGGTGGTTGATTAACGCAGATATGTGCTGATTATCTCTCATAACAGGCCGGGTGGCTAGTGCACTGCCATGAGTCCATGAGGCTAATGTCTGATTATTGCACATGTTCATTGTGATATGTTGTAATTACCTTCTGAATCTGCAACATTCTCTGTCAGGTAAATCAGTAAGTTAGTAGTAGGGTATACAGTGTAGTTGCATATGAAGTGGTTTGGGGTCTTTCTGTGAGTAATTGTGGGGTACAATTTGGTTTTGATGAATTTTACAAGCAGCAATACCACAAGCCCGTTCCAAACAGACACATTTTCAACGGGCCCTGCACTAGTTAAAATAAAAGGAAAGAAAACCTTAATTGATATTTTTGATGTGAGACCAAAATTACCAACACTGGTAGCAAAATGAGTGAAATTAAATACTTGCAGAGATGGAGTAATGCTTCACATCCACTCTGTCCTGTTCAATCTCTGAATTTTTGCAAAGCCATTACCACTATGTCTTTCAGTCTTTTAAGTGCATTTCTTTAGTAGAAGATGTGGTTGTCAAGATAAAACTATCAGAATACATAATGACTTCATTAGTGGTCCTTCTCTGTGATTAATTAGAGTGCTGTGTCACCCAGTGTGACAGATCCGCTCATTGCCAGACAGTGTTGTGACAGGAGACGGCGCCATGTTGATGAGTCTAGAGATGATCACACATACTGATACACTTGTAAACACACACATGAGTAAGTAGCATTTGTTACACACATCCTGCATTATCTAAGCATGGAGATCCTGCTGAGATCAAGAAAATTATTTCAGAATAAGACATGGCCTTAATTCAGTAAGCTTTAAAAAAAAAAAAGAAAAAAAAAAGGGACGAGCATTGCCAGCAGTGATTATTACCACAGTTACCAACATGTTGGCACCAGCTCAGCTGTGTTAGTACCTCAAAAGAAGCTTGCACCTCTCTATCTAAACAGTAGAAGAAAGCCATGCGAGGGGCCTCAGAGCTGCTCCTCTCAAGGGGCCAGATATGAGAAACTTCCCTGTGTTTGATGGCTGCTATAAGCTTACCATCTCAGAGCATTCAGCTACAGGGAGCAGGAGAAAGAAACGTTGTATCCACTGTATACAGGAAACTGAGGGAGGGAGAAGTAGAGCTGGAGTAGTTGAAGAAGGCGTGAGTAAATGTCGAGTGGAGAAGATGTACAGAGAGAGGTCAGGGATGAAGCGAGGAAAGAGTCACGTTGTCTGGATAAGAGGAATCCACCAGAGGTTGAGGATCAGCCTGCTGGTTTTGAACTGGTAAATGCTCCCCACCAGGATATCCAGCCTGGCCTTTGATGGGTTTATCTGACTGATGTTGGCTCTAACACCTTTGAACAGGGTGTCGGTAGTCCCTACAACAGGGAAATCATCGTGGTCCTGAAGCAGAGTTCAGCTTGTCGGATAGAGAGATCGGCCCTATATAAAGTCGAGCCGCTGACGGTTATTTAGTCAGTTTGATCAATAAAACCATTGAATCAGGTCAGTTCCCATATCAGGAAAAGAGCACAAGAGTAAAAGAGACCTCTTAACCGGAGGGGATTGCTATTTAAGACGATGGCTCAAACGGCAGCTTCAATGCATTAAATTACATCTGTCTTTGATGAAAATCTTGATAAAGTGTGTGGCCTCTGAGCAGGTCTCCTGCTTCAAACGGTTCAGTGGCTCGATGGGGTCCCGGTTAGTGTCTGTTAGCTGCTCATCTAGCTTAGTCTTTTTAGTAGGCAAGTCCCACAGTTATCCCAGAATCAGTATCAGTTTATGCATCATTTAGGAAGAAATAAGAAAGGGTAAGAGTCCAATAAAATCCAGCTGAGGCACATTTGCATATTATTAGGTTCCTTTGAAGTGTTTCTGAAGATGGAACAGTGGCTTATCTGTGCCTCCAGAATTAATCACTACCTCATCTGTCAGTCTGGTCTATTCTTTTTTACCAGCATGTGTTCAAATGCATTTAGACATCATTAAAGGCTGGGCAACAGATCAAATTTTATGGAATGTAAACCACACATCTCGTAGAGATGCGAGAGAAAAACAAACTCCCTTCTCCCTGTGATAGCAACACCTTCCATATGCTTGAGTAACTGTTTATGTTCCCCCTGGCAGATCACAAAGGATTTTTTTTTGCTGCGTCTATGTTGTCTATCCCCAGCAAAACAGGTCCTCTGTGGCCTCCTCTCAGCACAGTTTGCTCAAATCTCTGTGAAGTAGTGAACAATGCTGCCTTTTCTTCTCCAGCGGCACTGAGATATTTATTAGTGCCACTTTTTTTGTGGAATGCAACGATTTCCAGCTATGGAAATTTAAATCATACTTTCTAGCAATGCTAGCGGCATGTCGGTCTGTCAGTGTGTCGAGCACTTTGGTCTGGAGTGAAATTTCTTAACAACTTTTGGATTAATTGCTGTGATTCTCATCATGCTATTTAGTGCTAATTCACAGATTAAACTAAAATGGTGAACATTGTAGTCATAATACCCGCTAGAATCAATACTGTATGGTGACGTAACGGTAACTATGTGGTGTCCCATTTCATAGGGGTATGTTTTCACCTCTAGCCCTTACCACTCTGTTTTGAGGGCCAAGGGCCAGGGGTTACACAAAGGGGTAAGGGTAAGATGGAGAAATGAGATTCATCCTTAGTCTTGTTGTGAGATAATTACAAAAGTTAGCTGCTTGGGTTAGCACTACATGATACATTGAAGAATGCTCGAAAACTACAGTTTATGTGGAAAGTATAATTATTTCAGCTGCAGAGATTTAATTGAATTTGTACACATTCAGCTATGTTACACAGGGAGTGTGAATGATTTTTTGACAGGTCCTGATGGTAGTCTTACAGTCTTAACATCTCAGCATGCTACCCACTCTCAGCTAAAATGGAATATGAATGGCAGGCATTTTCTTTCAGTTTCCCCTGATACTAACCCCTGTTAATTTGTTGAAAAGCAATGAGATGAAATATGCGGCAGTGATTCAGCATAGAGGGGGTCCTATGCAGCTCAAGTGGACAATAAGCAGGCCTTGAGTTGATTATAATCCCAAAGTGCTGTAGGGATAAACCACATGTTTTTGATGCTTATAAACATTGCCCTTCATATGCTAATTAAGGAAAGCTTTGAATTGTTGACGAGTATTTCCTTTTTACAAAATAGTGTTTAGTACACTGTGCTGCATTAATAGAATAAAGAAACAAAGCTTGAAAAAAAATCTCATTTTGAAATTGAAAAACCTAATAATTATAGTAGCATATTAATTGCATATACAGTACATTTCAGCACAATTGCGTTATGACTGCAGCAAATTTTGATTACTGTATTGACTGCAGTCATTTACTCTGCAGCATTATTAAACTCCGTCACACTCATCCTGTAATGGCACTAGCCATTGGCTGATGTACCTAGCTATAACAGAGAACCCACCGCTCTGCATCAGCTTTCTGCTCACTGGCATGGAATCAATGCAGAATTGCAGATGTTAGCAAAAGCTGCAGAGGACAGACACACACACACACACACACACACACACACACACACACACACACACACACACACACACACACACACACACACACACACACACACCTGAACACATACACGCGCACACACACACACACACACACACACACACACACACACACACACACACACACACGTGAACACATACACGCACAAACACACACACATACATATAAACTGCTGCTGCGTATGAGATCACACAACCAGACATAGTTCATGACCTCGAACAGGAAATAATTTATTTTCTTGAGAAAGACTGAAGAGGGTTAGCACTGGAGGGTAAAGCACTAGGAATAATTATGCGTGACTTATTTTAAATGGTCTATTAAAGCTGAATGATCATTCAGCGAGAAAGAGGTTATGCATTTAATCAAAATGTAAGAATATAGATTTTTGCCTATGGCTTACATTGATAAAGGATTTAGCATTTCATCCTTGTAAGATTAGGTATTATAGCTTTTATTAGATCAAACTGAAACAGAAGGAGTTTGAAATCTTTCTTTGCTTGATTTATGTTTTGTCTAATATTGTTTTTTTTAACTTAGAATTGGGATTAGTTTTTTTTTACTTTTATAAATTAACTCACAGTGTGATATTAACACAGGCATCCTTCAGCAACCATTTACAGCTTTGGCTCATAAAAACTTTGGAAAATGGAAGGTAGAAGGTGTACTTACGATCTCTGAATGTTGACTGGTGGACAGGAGGTTCCTTTTTCAAAGCAGGTCTCCCACAAACACTCACACACAAACACACACAAGCGTCTGGTCGGCGGTATGTGTCCCTGTTGAGAGACACAAAAGCACACAAAGACTTGAATGTTTTTCACAGTAGATGCTGAATAGCCCACTGATTCTCAGCCCCATTGTTGGTACATACAGTAAAACGACTCTGTATGACAGATACACAAATAATGAATTTACTTTGAATAATAGATTTATAATTTATATGTAAATGCAGTCAAACACATTGAAATATTATTAATATTAGTATTGCGTAGGTGAGTGAAAAACACAGGTAGGGCTGAACATACTTTAACTCTTAACTCTGTACAGCAGCACCACAGAGTTCTGCTGCCAAGGTAGCAATAGTTTGGAATAGTTAGTGGAATAGAATTTTTTAAAATATTAAAAATGTCAGGCACACATCCACATAAGTCAGCTGTTTTGCAAAATGTAGGTTCACAGACTGTTTGTGTGGCTTCTGTTCATAATGTGGCACCCTAGATAATGTAATATCAGCATTTTATATACCCCCTTGCTCATGCTAATTAATTTGATTGCTAATAACACAAAACCCCCAGTGCTGTTTATAGTTTATTAAAACTAGAGTGCAAATAACCAGACATGAAGTCTTTTTTGCATAATGAACTCGTAATATATGTGCACTTTGAGCAATAAAAACTGCAGATTTTGCAAGGCTAAGTGCTGGATTTTCTGTGTGGTGCTATAGTCTGTAATGATAGCTCTCCCTTTATGTTGTTTAACATAGGATTGCTCTAATTAGAAATAAGATGACAAGCACACTTACAGATAATGGCGCTGACCCTTACTTGGATACCTCATATGTGATGTTTATCAGGGTTTTATCATACTTTAATGAATCAGTCAACATGTTTTTATATAGCCCTTTACGGCAACCAGCAGGTATCTGAAGTGCTTTACATCAAGGAACAAGAATAAAACATAACATACAGTAAAATCAGAAAAGGTTACATTAAAGCAAAGAGTTCAAAGTCATTTTTTTCAAACACTCCTTATGGTATTACCGGACACAAAAAAGCAGAATCTGTTGCCTTCTAAGTTAATAATAATAATAATAATAATATGTACAACTTACACTCTGTTCTTATTACACACATTACACACAGGCCTGAATTACACACACATGCTCAGTACCTATACATGCACTAAACTTATTAATCGAAGGTGCCCGAATCCCGTTCCAGATCGCTCCAGCCCACTTCAACCGCTGATTGTGTGTATCCTTAACAAATATGTAGAATACATTTCCTATCTCATAAAACATTGCAAAGCCGTTTTTGGTATATTTTGGACCCTGCATCGTTTACATTTATGTTTACTGCAGTGTTTTTCTCTGCCTTTGTTGGCACATTACTGCCACCTATAGACAAGTGGGATAATGTAAAACCATTGGCAGGAATGTGTATTGTGTCAAACTGTGCTCTTGTACAGTATGTGGGACCTCTGCATGCACAAGAGCAACAAAACGGCAGTACACTCATCAAAACATTGCTCCATAAGGCTAATATAACCTTCTTGAAAGCTTTGCTCAGTTACTGGAATAACTCATTCTTTTCATATTGCTATGTTTAACTCCTGACTTATCATTATTTCACTGGTTCAGGTTCTTGGCAATGCAATTTTAGTTTTGGTGTCCTGTTTTCATTGTCTGTGTGACCCTGTTCATTCATTTTGCTGCATGTCTCTTTGTGTGAGTAGGAGTAAGCTAAAAAATTAGTCTGCAGTGTGTGGGCCTTCTTCTTTTCTCCTTCAGGTTGTGGCTGCAGATGGGCAGCAATAGTGTCCTTTGAGGTTGAAACTTCTTATTTATTTATGCCTAAGGTGGTAGCTGCTGTCCATAGTGACTCAACACATTATGTCCTTGCACTGGGTGGTAATTCTTGCTATGACAGTAATGATGAACATGGTAGAGACTAATTGACGACTGGTATCTGTCCAGATCCAGATATTTTATTTTATATGTAATTTGAAGATAAAGTCTTTTAATTTAAATTGTTGTTTATCCACTCTCAGCACTCTCAGTTTAAGGAATCACTTTCTGTGATGCCTATTATTAGTTTGTGTTTTGTATTTTTTCTCCTTATGTATGTGCTGTTTTTGGCATACAAGTAAAGTTAACATGAGCTGATATAATAGTAATTTGGTGCCAGGGCATGAAGTGATCTGTGCATTTGTTGTATTGATATAAAATCTCATTTTATGACATTGAGCTAACTAATGACATTCCAATCCTTAAAACAATGCCGATTTAATATATTTCCATAGCGCATTTAAAAACAACAACAATTGACCAAAGTGCTGAACAGGGTTGATGTCAAATACATAAATAACAAGTGTAAAAATTACTACAACCAAAGTGAATCACAGGGGAAAAAAAACAACACTTTAAAACATCAGAAACCAGGTTAACGAAGGTTAAAAGCTACTGCAAAAAGGTGTGTCTTAAGCAGGGATTTAAACGTTTGTAGGGTCTGTGCAGCTTTAATATGCATGGGGAGGTTATTCCATAGGATGGGGGCACCCACTGCATAGGCTAATACAGAGAGACAGAGTGTTCCAGCTTTAACATTTATTTATAATTGCACAAATGGTACGTTTCAAAGATAGACTGCCTGCAGCTTTGATCACAGGTGGCAGAATGAGATGGAGGCTCGCTGGAACCTGGAGAACTCGTTCATAACAGTCTCCCACCTCTTTTTACAACTGACCCAGGAGGATTTTCTACACGTCAGATGTAGAATCCAAGATAAGAATCAGATCTGACATAATGTAGGAGGATATTAATTAGCACCAACAAGGCCCAGTGTAGCTTCCTGTAGTAGTATTTGTACATGTTTCATTAACACATAGCAGGGACCAGCTTCTCATACCATTGTACCATAAAAGACTCACCAACCTGCATTTGAATTAAAGGTAAAGTAGGTTAACTTTCTTATTTCTGTATTTGTTTGGCACCATAAATTGAGATTGAAACATTGAGCTGGAATGTATGAAGCTTGATTGCATAATATGGATATTATGACATATTTTAGGTTTCAGTACCAATGACTTGCCCGTTCATATACATATTTTATTTTAGTTTGTCAATCCATATTATAATGTCATTTTCATGATTTTTTACCTCTTTTACGAGTCCTTCCAGTTGCATCAGGAATATAATTACAGGTGTTGGCTAAAAAGTGTATTAGATAGTATCTGCCAGAGGCTATAGCTAGATAGAAAACATGTTCAGTATTACAAGTTCATCTCTGAGGCTCAAGCACACAGCTAATACATTTTATTCACAAGCAATTACTAAAAGAATCCCATGTCAAAAACCCAATCACATATGAAAACACATGTACTAATATATTATAAGAATAAAAAAACGAACAAAACAAGTACACTCCTTAAATGGGCATGCATACAGTGTGAAGATTGGAGGAGTGGTTGTGCTAAATTAAGGTAATTATAAATTGTGTATATATATATATATATATATATATATATATATATATATATAATTGCACGTTGCTAAAGTTACAGAGACTGTAAATGTGAGTCCAGTTACAATTAGTGAGCCTAGAAGGACTTCAGCAGCTTTCCAGTCCACTGATTGACTGGAGTCAAGTCAGTGCATAGATTTTATCAGTCCAATAAAAGATCTTAGGAGAAGACTCTTTTTTTCTACTCAGTGAGGATTTGGCAGTTAATTTCCTTCATAGACCGTCTTAACTTTACCCAGTTGCATTGTTCTTGGAAGAAATCAACTCTTTAAAGCAAATGCAAAGTCAGAAGAGGAAAAACTGAAGTCACAATGTGACTGTATCACATTGTAAAAATTAGTAAAGTAAAGGATCTTTACAGCATGTTTTGATTCTTTATTATCATTATTAGGGTTCAAATCGCGAAGCAGTAGAACCCTTCTATGTTTATCTGTTTTAGTTATTATTATTATTATTATTATTATTTGTTGTCTGCCGCACTGGCTCAAATTCCTGTGAGCTGGAATAAGCTAGAAACATGAAACTTGGGGGAATACCTGGAAATTGTGTGCATATGCTTCTATAGGAATATAAACCCAATCGGCCACATGGTGGCGCTGTAATTAAGGCTTCAGAATGCAAACTTTGAAAGACCACGCCCCCCACACCGTAAGTCCGATTGACTAACAAAGGTGCAGCTTAATATGCTCTACAAAAAAAGCCTGAAGGACCATTAAGGTCCACCTAGAAAATGTTACCACCATTTTTTGAAAAACACATTTTTAAGATTTCCTCCTACACTGTAGCTCCGATTGCCACCAAATTTTCAGTGAATCATAAATGGATCAAGCTTATTACAAGAGCATATAAAGCAGTATAAAGCATGTCCATATCTCCATTACTTTTCAAGTTATTGACCAATGAACTTTGAAAGGGGCTTGGCTCTGGACATAAGTTAACACAAATCAGCAACCGCAGGGCCAATCATCACAAAACTCACAGGGTGTGTTCAGATAAGTGCCCCAGATATACGCAGACAGTTTTATATACATATGCCACTAGGTGGCGCTACAAGCGCAAGCTAGGTGAGTGGCATTACACACATTTTACTATAAATCACATATTCATTGTCCAATCATCACAAATCTCTCAGGATATGTCCTCATAAGTACCTGAACCACGCCCTGAAAGTTTCATTCAAATTGAACTCCAGGTGGCGCTATAAATGCAAACAAACTGCGGGTGACATAGTGCAAATCAGGCTATAAATGGCTAAATGTTTGTCCAATCAACACAAAACTTCCAGGAAATGTAATGACCTTACACATACACTGCAAGTCTCATTCAAATTGACTACTATTGACACTTTAAATGCACAATAACTGGATGTTGAATGACACAAATCAAGGTTTAAGCTTGGAATCACAGCTTGCGGCTTTATAAGAAATTGTTTTTGTGTTGGTCATCTGCTTTTCTGAAATTGCCGTGAGCTGGACTGAGCTACATATCACACTGAATTAAAAATAAATGTTTTTGACAAATCAGTTGTAGGCATTTTAAACAAAGTGCACTGTTTGTCCAATCGTTACAAAGCTTGCAGGATATGTTTTATAACGACGTTGGACCATATGTGTGAAATGACTTTGAAGTCGCTATTGAGAAAAAAAAGTTTGAACCCGCAAATCGCCGCTTGCAGCTATATTATTATTATTATTATTATTAGTAGTAGTAGTAGTAGTAGTAGTAGTAGTAGTATGTTTGCATACTCTACACAATCTCCAAAGCTACAGATGTTTCATCAGAGTTTGGTCCTTTATTCAGTGGCCCTGACAGATCTCATTGTTGGAGGGATATTTTGTCTTCTGAGAAGACTTTTGCTTTAGTCAAGCAAACTCTAAAGAGTTTCATGTGCAGCCAACTAATCATTAAATATGTTGCCGGGTGCTGTGCTCTGTTGAATTCTGCAAGTGTCAGATAGTCAGGCCCTTTTACCTGGTTCCATGAATGGATCAGTTGCTTGCAAGGCTCTTTACCTTTCTGTCCCTTCGGCTCACCCCAATTGCTTCCACTCAAGGAAAATGAACCAATTTTCCTAATTTTTTCTACTCACTCATATGCTCTTACATTACACCTCATCTCCTTCCGCCCTCCATCCACCATCTGACTTGTATTATCAGTACACAGAGCCTGACCCTGTCCATTTCATCCAGACTATTTTCTTTCAAAATCCTCTCAGCATTCCTTACCCTCTCAGCTGCCCGCTCTACCAGGACACACATTGTAACCCTTCATATTTGTCCTGTGCGAACAGTGTCTGTCTACCCCTTCACTTCTCTGCCTCTTTTTCCTTCACACCTCTCTTCCAAGGTCATTTCTATGTCCAGGACAAACAGCCTGGACTCTGTGCTGTCTTAGAAATCTAATCATATCATACACACCTGATGCTTACTGTATCTTAAAAAAATACTACAGTGTTCATTTTAACCTTTACATTTAAGCAAGGTCAACTGGGATGTTGGCAAAATGGAAAACCCAAAGCCAGAAACATACTGTTATCTTTGAACATTTGCGTCTTGTGTCATATTTAATAAATAGGTAGTACATTGTACACATCAACATAAATCAACATTACACCCACTAGGCTGACAGCTGCTGTGTTGCTATGGAAACATCATGAGGTGTCTCATAGCAGTTACCATGGACAGCAAACTGGACAGTGATCGAGATGTGTCAGCACCGTTGACACAGCACCCTGGACAGAAAACTGTGTGGTGGAGATGTTTCAGCACCATGGACAGAAAACTGTGTGGTGGAGATGTTTCAGCACCATGGACAGAAAACTGTGTGGTGGAGATGTTTCAGCACCATGGACAGAAAACTGTGTGGTGGAGATGTTTCAGCACCATGGACAGAAAACTGTGTGGTGGAGATGTTTCAGCACCATGGACAGAAAACTGTGTGGCGGAGATGTTTCAGCACCATGGACAGAAAACTGTGTGGTGGAGATGTTTCAGCACCGTTGACTGCAAACTGTCTTGTTGAGCTGTTTCAGCACCATGCACAGCAACTGTCTTATTTCAGCACCATGTCATTTAGATTAGATTCAATTTAATTTTTATTGTGCAGTTTACAAAGTACAAAGACAGTGAAAGGCAGTTTGTGTCCAACCCAAAGTGCAAAAAAAAGCAGAAAAGTGCAAAGCAATATAGACAGGTGATGCATAGGTAGGACAAGAAAAATGTGTATTGCAGTGTTATAAGACCAGAACAAATATGGCCATGTAATATAACAACATGTACAGATATGTGCAATGTAGTAGCAGTGACATTAAGCTAGTAGTAAGAATAATATAGTTCTATTTTGTTTAGGCTTCGCCCTCTAAGAGCTATTGTTATTGGGTGACCCCTTGACGCATGCACAGTCATGAAGATTTATTTTGCGCCCTTGTGTTCTTCACTGCAAAAGCTAGGTTTTTGTTATCGCCCTGTGTGAATGCCGCGGGCTGCGGTCTGTAACACTCCAACCCCCAGCTCCCGCTCCACCTACTGGCGGCTGGGCGATGAGGCCTGGTGGGGAGCACCCACCCGGTCCAATCCACTCTCCACTCCGCTAACGGTGGCGGCAGTAACTGTAGCTGTGTTTCCATCCACACGATTTTATCCGAATTAAGTGATATCGAATGAAAAATGCCTTATGGAAAAAATAAAATTCAATGGAATTTCATGAATTTCAACTCAAAGGAAATACGTTTGGTCTCATTGGATTTTATCTTGATCGATATACGGCTTATGCAATAAACGCTGATGGAATTGTTATTTGCCGAATAAATAATGAATTGCGATTAAGTTTTGGGTCATTTTATGGTTGCAACCCTCCACAAAACGAAGAAGAAGACTAGTTAATTTCCGCCCAGTATTTCCGTTCTGTCTGAACAGATGTAAGTGGAAGGACAAGGAGACAAGAGACTTTCTGAATTGAATTTATCAGGAACTCGCGAAGGAAACAGCCAACAAAGGTCAGGACAAGCCGTGCGACGTCCTCCGGAGTAAATGGAAGTTGCTCAAACAGCGAGACATGTCTCAAAAAAGAGTTGTCTTGTAGCGGTGCCGGAGGGAAAATAAAAGCCAAGTTGCATCTGCATCATCATAGCAATGTGTTGATAGCAACTTTGTTTTGTTATTATAGCCTGATATGTCACTATTACAGCTTGTGCAATATTGATCATTTGTTGGTAGATGGCACGATCCATTTTGTCTAGAAGAACTTTGTTCGCAAATGTTTGCTTGAATGTTGTGCGATTCAGTGCGAAAATGAATGGAAACACCTTGAAATGTCTAAAATCAATTTGATATACCAATTTGATCGCAGAACAGCATGTGACATCATCATGTTTTTATTGGCTTTAAAGCCGTTGGATGGAAACACATTTTCACCAGCTTTATTTGCATGAGTTTTTTTTTTTACTGAACTTCAGATAATTCAATTAACAAGTGGATGGAAACTTAGCTAGTAACTCACTCTGGCTAGAGCTGGAAAACAGACAGGCTTGCTGCCACGCCCACGTGCAGTACAAGGTCTGAGCCAGCCACACTGTGTCCCAATTAACAGGCTTACGCCCCCACCCAAAGCGCGTGTCTTTCTCCACCTCCCAGCTGGTTTATGGCGTGGCAAGGCAGGAGATATAGCACATTTCAGCAACAGGGCAATTCAAAGTGCTTTACACAAAAACAGTTAAAAGAAAATAAAACCGATAAAACACAATGGTGAGAGAGATACTCACTGCTGTGTAAACAGCAGACACACAGGCATGCGCGTGCCGCTCTGTCGGTCATGACCGGGTACTCCCTTCTCACAGCCCGGAAAAAAAGGCTCAGCACTCTCTGTTGCTATGACAAGAAACAACAAACAGCTATAAGCTTCCGGCATGCCTCCCCAGCATAGCGGCACGCTCTACGTTGCTATGGCAACCAACAACACACGGATGTTTGCACGCCCTCTCTTGGAGCAGGGCACAGTGTGGGTAAACTTGCTACCCAGGAATGCATGGCTGTCGAAGCTTATCACAAAAGCCCTCCGGTGAGTTGGAAACAACCATGTCATCTTAGGGGAGATAGCTTCTCTGATGGCAGAGCTGCGGACAAAGGATGCTTTTCTCCGTGACCCTCCAGGAGATGAGAACTATGGTTTGTATTCCCGTTACTTCTCACACCGGAAAAGATAGACGGAATGAGACCCTTCTTGACCTGTCTCAATTCAACTGGTTGGTTCAAGACATGTTGTGTGCGCCACCACGAATGTTCTGAGAGATGAGTACTTCCACATCTCTATTGTCCCCAAAACACAGGAAATGCCTGTGATTCTCCTTCCAGGGAGATATTTTCCTGTACAACTGGCTGCCATGGCATTACCCCCCCACACACACACACGTTCTCCAAATGCATGGAGACATCGTTACAGCTGTTACGCAGAAAAGGGATCAAAGTCGTTTTTTAATTAATCATTATGGCTCCTTCCCAGGAGAGGATGCGCTCCACACAATGGAGGCTATGTAACACCTACAGACACTGGGCTTTGCTATAAAATGGCAAAAGAGATTTCTGGTCCCCTCACAGACAATAATTTATCTGTGCATGGACTCAACCACTATGAGAGCCAAACTGTCAGCGCCAAGGCTGGACGCACTCAGCTCTCTGCTGTCACGTATTGCGACACACACAACTGTGTTGGCTCTGTCTGTGATGCGTCTGCTAGGCATGTGCAAATCTAAACTGTCTGGAGCTGTCCAAGGTGCTCAAAGTGTTGCAACATTTCACACAAGTGGCAGCAGGGAGGCATGGAGTTGTCAGAATAGACAATATGACTGCAGCGGCATATATAAACCGTCAGGGTGGCGTGTGCTCGGCTCAGCTGTTGGCGATAACCTACTAACAAAGACCCCTGCTGTCACTCAGAGAGGTGTACATCCCGGGGGTTCTTGAACTGTGCAGCAGACCTAATGTCAAATGCCGGGGGGGATCTGTTCACCTTAAGAGAAAATTCACGTGTCGGTCATTCTGGTGGCACAGGAATGCACAAGCGCATTCTGGTACCTGGATCCTAGGTCAACTTCTGACGAGGTACCCATGACAACTGTCATGGCACTGTCTAAGAGTGAGGTATTTATGCATGCTGTCGGTTTCTGCTGCCGTTGATGAGGATGAGGATGTGTGTGCCAACTTTAGACTTCCTGAAGTCCACAATGAGCTCTTTGGTCTTGGTCTAGCTCTTTTTGGTGTTGAGAGTCAGGTTGTTGTCAGTGCACCACGAGGATATTGTAGGTGCTGGACCTCCTCCCTAACGCCGTCTCATCGGTGTTGCCGATGAGATCAATCACGGTACACGGTTTTAGACATTTACAAGGGTGTTAGAGCAATGCACAGGTATGCAGTCGTAGGTAAAGAGGGAGTAAAGGAGAGGGCTCAGCGCACACCCCTGTGGTATGCCGACATTCAGGGTGATTTTCGAGAAGGTGTGATTATCTAACCTAACAGACTGAGGTCTATTGGTTAGGAAGTCCAGAATCCAGTTACAGAGGGAGGTATTGAGGCGGACAATTTATGTGCAACTTAAGGGGTACTTTGAATAGAAAAACAAGCACCCTTATTTAAAACAGTGAGCCCATTAAATCTAAACACTTATAGCAAACATTAAATATACCCTTTGAGTGTTTCTGTAATCAAGACACACAGTGCATTAGTTTTTACCCAGTACAACCTGCTGCGGAAACTAGCACCACTGGATTTTGTTATTTTTCCAAGAGTTTGTCCTGATACAAAGGGATACATAAATCAGTCAATCAATCAATAGCCAAAACTGTAATTTATATTATTGATTCTTCACACACATGCTGGAAAGAGTCCAATTTATTTCTATTAATTCTCTTATACTTTAAAGAATTGCAAACCACTAACCTCCCTGCTTTCCTTCAGAAGCATTACATATTCCTCCTCCTCTGCATCTCCAATGTCCTTTCTTTAATTGTCATTCACTTCATCCACTTACTAATGGAGGCTTTAAAAGGACTATCAATGAGGTAAATTGTGGTTAAACAATTCAGATATATTTAACAAACCTCTTAGCCGTTTCATTTTTGCATTAGCAGTGATGATTCAATAGAAAAGGCTGAGGTAAGGTGTCAGCTAAAAGCCCATAATGAAGCGGACTGTTTGTCAGGCAGGAAGATAAGGCCTGTAATTGCTCAGGGTCCTGTATTGTCAGTATGCGTCGTAATGCCTTCAAAGGCTTTATGGTTATAAGAGCAGGTGCTTTGCCTTTTTCCTTTGCTAGATAACACATGGTTGATGGCACTGATGGAACTATAGGATGCATGGGAACGAATAAAAGTAAAAGCTATTTGAGTTTGGATATCCATAATAATCCTACTGAAGTGTCCAACCAGTGTTATCTCAGTGGTCTAGGTCTTTTTTCTAAGCATAGATGGTTTCAATTTATTACAAGCCTGTGAGTTTGTACTGTATGTGTGCACACACATTTGTAACCTATATGTGTGTGTCTATACATGTACAATACACATTGATTTGTGTGTTATGTCTTTGATCACCATGCTGTTAGATGTTGTTGCTCGCTCGTAACCCGGTTAAGCTTTTAATGGAAAGCTGCGGGTTGGCCTTTTCTCACTGTGCCCTCTGCTGTGGCATGCATCACTGTGGAAACAGGAATACTTGCTAATTAAGATAGTTTGTCCCAGGGGTTGTTCTCTGCAGCCAGTTTTTGCTCACTCTGGGAGTGAGAGGTTGACAGGTCTGCAGGCACCACAGTGTCTGTGGAAATTGAGGGAGGAGTAAGAGAGAGAGCGAGAGAGAGAGAGTGAACTTCATTTGTTGTTCTACTGCATGCATATTCACAATCTATGGAGGAGCCGGTTGAAACTATGAGTATGAAACATACTGTGAAAGGTTTAATCTGCATCTTAATTCAGATTTTCATCATTACAAGGCACTGTAATGAACATGGCCACCATCTGCCTGGAGGCTGTTTCACAAAAGCAGAATTTATAAATCCAGGATAACAGATAAAGCCAGGCTTGGCCTAGTCTAATAGGTGCATTTCATGAAGGCCAGGCCAAGCCAAGCTGAGGAGCAGCGACTAGGCCAAGCCAGGCTGAAGTAATTAGGATTGATGCGCGTTCATGGCTTTCTTTAACTGACCGCCAGGTTGATTTACTGATGCTAAAATAGAGGATACGCATTGTGCATAAATATCTCTTTTACTTTGTTCAATTCATATTAACTTCCACTGTTTGCTTTTAATGCAAAGTGTACAACTGTTCGTTTTTGCAAATGACAAGTGACTCATTGAATGTCTTTAGTTAAGAGTGGTAGTTTGTAAGTGTATATTTTTAGACTCATTCAGTTGGTCCCCTGTTATCTTCCACGCTTTTTCCCATGGGTTTGTTTTTATTATAGAGGCCGAGTTTCCTTCTTTACATATTGTATCCTTTGTTCTCTCGTATATATGGATAAGATATAGAAAAGACACTCAAGACATTGGACTCTAAAATCTGGAAACTATAAAGATAATTAAGTGATTAATTCCATGCGCACAACAGTTATTTCCATCCCGGCAAAATATATGGTCAAAATCCATTCAGGTGTCCTCTCCCTGTTGTCACATGAATGCACAGTAGCCTACAACACTATATAGTTACTCGTCCTAAGTCTATAATTTGGTAAGAGTGTACAATTAAATGTTCTTAAAATAGTAAAATCCTCCCAATTATAGTTGTTAAAGAATAAAAAAACAAATCAACTAAAATAATTGAAGGTGCATTGGTACAGTATAAAAACATACAGCACTTTATATATTGCCCTGACTTCATTTAAAACACATTTGCAACTTTATCAGCCTTTTCTAATTATCTCAACAACTGCTGTTATATATTCACCAAACTTCTAACAACAATATGAACAGCAGTTTTCATACAGCAATATAACGGTAACGATGTCACATGAATAATTATAAAAAATAATGGTCTCAACTTTAAGCAATAACAGTAATTATTAACTGAACAGCAATATGCAGCTCTTGCATTTTAATGCAGGCCAATAATAATAATGTAAAAACCACTGCTGCGTGAACAGAAAAGGCCCCAGGATTAATAAATCCTGGCTGTTAGCCTGGAAGTTTTGTAAGAATATCAAAGTTTATATATATAAGAATATTAGAAATTTGTACATTTACAAATCATATAAAACATAACATATTAAGCTGTCTTTAAAGGGAGCTGGATCTTATGGCTATGTTCGTTCTTGTTCCTTTATATTACATTTTTTCCTTTACTTTTGTTACTAGGTTCATCTGCAAAATAGTTACTGTTAAATGTTAGAGTAAAATTGGAATAAGATTCAGACTTAGACATCCCACCAGCATAACTTCATTTTGCTTCCTGTCAGCTGCTTTCTTAATTGTTGCAAGAAAATAATATGCAAGATTCGTCATCTGCACTACATGGAAATATAATATTATTTGTTTGAAGATTGGCCATAAAACTGCTCTGGAAATCCAGAGTTCTCGCAAGAGCACAATTTGAATTTGCTCAGTGAGTCACTCTGACATTGAGTAATTCTACTCATAAACTATGTCCTTGTAGCCGAGCTGCACCAATCACATCGGTGTATCTGATATAGACCAGACCAGACCAGATGCGAGCTAAACCGATGACGACAGTTTAATGTACCAGTTAGCTCCGCTGGTAGCTAAGTGTATGGATACGTCACCTCGTGTATTGTTGTGATTGATCGTAGTGTTATAAAATTGTGTGCAGTGAGATTTTCCAATGCTTGCTTGGTGCTGCCCCTCAAGTTGTGCCATTTTAATTACTCAGTGCCAGACCCTTAATTTTTCAGATTTGTGTCTGAATTTCCAGACTAGCATAAAACTGTTTTACTAAAATATATATCTATATATATCTTTGGAAATATTGATAGATTTGTTTTAGAGCAAGGACTCCAGGATTTTATGCCTCACAGTTCAGGTGTATGAGCCAAAACATAAAGAGGTTTGTAAATGGGCAAATGGTGGTGCTATTGCTGTAGTTTCACAAATTTCGGAAAGTAGTTTTTAGATATTCTGCTTACTAACAAACAAGATGAGGTCAAAAACATGATGTCCTTGGTGTCCTACTCCCTCCCACTGCTACATGTGGTGCTAATGTTACTACTTTGGGACCAACAGTGCTCTACACAAGCACCGCATTGTCAAAACAATGTCAAAAAATGTTTAACCGACACCTCCTTTCTCTGGATGTAAATCCCATTTACTGCTGGAAAGGAAATATCAAAAATCCCCTCAACTGCCAAAATCGGTATGACAGTATTTGAATGTACTTTTTTTCCCCCACCTACACTAATTAGATGATGCGCATAACAGCGTATTTTATAAGCTGACAATTACAGCAACTTGAGTATTATCTGATCATTCCATTAGCCTTTTAAATACCTTGTACTTCAGAATGAACCTAAATAATGCTCACTGATAACCTACAGAAGCTTTACAGATTCTTTTCCCCTGAGGGCCAGTTGCACAGACCTACTAGGCTCATTACAATGATTTACTTTGCAGCTGGATGTTTACTCCTCAGGACAATCATACATGATTCCCTAATGAATAAAGAGGGAAAAGAGGGCCTAAAGGAGGACAACAAAGAGGAAGGCGGGCAGCTAATTAATGTAATCTTCTCTCAAAATCAGGAAGGATCCTTATTATTTATTGTCTTGTGTGTGTGTGTGAGTGTCTGTGGTGCTGATGGGCGGGGGGGTGGACAATTACCAATTTTAAATTTCTGGCACATCTCAAAGACAAGGTAAAATTGGCTGCAATCTTGGGAAACTTGAATGTGCTTGTCTTTGGAATTATCCAAATTACCAAGATACTTTTTTAGCTATGAGCCATCAGTGTACCAGTCAGTTGTTGTCAAGCTAACAACATATGGGAATCCATATAAATAATTTATTTTACACAAGCAAGCAACTACCCTGTTATAAATCTGCTTGCTGTTTTACTGCCTAATCAGCATGATGTTCTTTGTACATATAACATGAAACAGCCCAGAGCAGCTTGTTTATTTGATTTTAAGAAATAAAAGTAAGTTGAAGTTGGATGAATCAATTATTTATTTGCCTATGTCCCCTTCAGGCATTGGAATTCAGAGCTAGTCTTGTGCTTGTTTGTGTCTCAAAAAGCTTAAGGTTTAAGCTCTGGCTATTCACATTGTAGATCTGTACGAAAATATCAGATCCCACATCCCCTTTACTATCCTGGGAGATTCTTTAAATTGCAAAGAAAACAATCTTGTGAGACTACAGTCTAAATCGATTCAACCAACATACAGTACAGTACATTTTCTCATGTTCTGTACTTGTGTACCCATTTTATACTTATGTACACATTTTATACTGTATTACTTAGTGTATGTTAAGTATTTATATTAATTTGACTACAGCTACAGTTGCTTCTGCAATATGATACAGTGTTAGAGATTAAAGTACATAATGGTATATTAAGTAGGCCATGGTCTGATAAGAGACAGTATAAAACGGAATTGTAGGATCTAGTGTATTTAGATCTTGACCCATACTAGGCACTTAAAGTCAGGATATTTAAATGTTTCTCATTACTTTGTCATAGTGAGAGAACGTTAACAAATTATTTTGTGCACTTAGGTAAACCAACTTCATCAAATAGGTTTATTTTTTAACCCTCATGTTGTCGCGTCAAACTGACCCGTTTTCCTATATCAATGTTCTTTTTAACTACCCAATTGTAATTAACCAAAGTAACATGCATGATTCCACACAACGCTCTTTGGTAAGTACAAATTCTTACTCTATTCTGCTTTCATCAATTTTGAGGCGTCTTATTCAATTTTATAGCATTAAAAAAAAAAAATTGGTCTTGAAGTAGCATTGAGTAAAATCCATCAACATACTGTACATTCCTTTAATTTCAGTCTAAATAATTCCTAATTTCTGCTTTTCTAACTCAAACATTAGATATAATTTCCTATGAATGAGGTTTATTAAATTCCAAAAATAACTGTAAAACTTAAGTTAATAAGCTAGTGTTACATAGTGTTGAAAACGTCAAAAGAAGTGCCAAACATTGAAAAAAAAACAAAGTGTTGAAAAAAAGAACAAAATTGTAAGAAAAACTTAAACACATTGATTAAAACCCTCAACAAAAGTGTTGATTTTCAATTTTGATGGGAAGAACACATAAGGGTGGAATAGTGCATCATTAATCACGGTCCACTAAATACAGTTGTAAGGGTATTGCTTTTATTGCTGTAGAAACAAGAGATTCTGACTCTGCTTTGGTCTCAGAGTAGTTATTGTCCAGCTGGAAGAGTTCTGTTACATTAATCTGTAATGGTGTTTCATGGAGAGTACACACTTCAATAGAGACAGTCATTCTCCATGTTTACGAACATCAATGAAATACCAAAAGGCACTTTCCATAACTATTCAATCCAAACATAACTGTTAATGTTTTGTAAGTGCGTACATCATAGTATCTTTTACAGCCCACTCACAACAGCTCTGGAATCTGTCCTTTATTACACGAACGTCCCCTGTGACCAGCATGAGGAGTTTACGTCAGCAGCCGGAAAACCTGTGACTAATCTTGTCTTTCACTGTACTCTTATAATGTCAAACAGTGCCCAAAATACTCCCCCATACCACCACCACGTAGATACTCTGTGCTGAGTAAATGACTATTATTATTCAACCGTACTTTGCTGTGGCTTACAACAAAGCACCGCAATACGGAAGACAGCAACATTCGGCTGCTGGTGATTTGATTTAAAAAAACTCTTTTGATTGCAAATAATCGGCTTAACCTTTGTCTGGCTTGATTTCTTACATTGAGTGTTGCCAACAATAACGTTTAGTTTAGTTTGACTGATATTAAGCTGAAGACTATTTGCACCATCCACATATCAGTTATCACACAGCTTAAAAACCTTTAACTCTTCTGCTTGTATTTATCGTTCTGCCCTCCTTTCTTATTGGAATAAAGATTTAACAAGGGATAAGTTAGAAATAACATATTTTCTTCAGTAGTCATAGAAATGCGGCAGCCCCTGTGAACAATGTCTTTGTAGTACAATATGTAATACATGAGTCTTGCAGCCACTACTTTTAAAACAATTCTCCACCTCAAGGTGGTCTCTGCCGGTTGTTTTGGTTCGCACCAGAGTGAGATTGCTGTGTTCACACCTGCTCAAATGTACTGCACCAGTGGGGTAAACGCTCCAGGTTTTGATTCAACCAACTACACACGGCGCGTGTGAAAACGCCCTTAGACATTGTGGTCCACTGTGTCAAAGGCTGAGCTGTGGTCAAGGAGAATTGAAATTGAGTACAGGCCTGCATCAGTGGAAAGCAGTAAGTCATTGGAGACCAAAGCAGTCTTAGTGCTGTGTTGATAGTGAAAATGTGATTGTTGTTCATGAACGAAATCAGTTGACATTTACTAAAATATTGAACAAATTAATTAAAACAGATAGCTATAGAGAGCGGCATGTTTAAAAATGAAGAGGAACTTGTCAGTAGACAAATCACAGTTACTAATGGTTAAAATATCAGTTTTTAAAACCCTCTGAAATCCAAATACAGCCATTTTTGTCTTTTTTAGGGGGGTTCAGGGAATCTTTGGGGAGGATGTTTAGCAGGTCAACAGTAGTTGCCACACAGACATGGCATGCATCATCTGAAAGCTGGGAACCTGAAGATTAATTTGAGATGCAGCGATACATGTTGTGTCAGGCTTTGCTAGTCATAAATCTTTAATGTGTTTGGGTTAGGTGCCTACCTAATTTTTGGATAAAAGAAACCACCTTATTGTCAATATACCTAGGAAAGCCATACATCCTCTGAATGCACTAGGTCTCTAGTTTGGGGTTGTACAGGTTAATGAGGCTATGATTATCCTTGAGGTCACAACACGTCATTTTATGCAGTGATGTCAAGTTTAGGAAAAGGCTCTCATTACAATGAAATGGCTACTATAGGGACTAACATCATCACACATGGATACAATTGGGCTCATTAAACCACAAGGGTCTCAGCTTTTGAGTCAGACCAATTTATGCAACTACAAGACTGTTTAGGGACCTCAGTATGCAGACATATTCAAATGAACCATTTTTAGATTAGGTGGAAATAACACATTTATTCTGCATGCAAAGAACTGCATGGGATTATCATAATTCACATCTGTAAAGGGAAGACTTGTGCATACCCTTTTTCATTCAGCTATCTTGAGGTTAGAGGTCAAGGGCCTTCTTTAAAAATGACCATGCCAGTTTTTCCCTCACCAAAAGGAAAAACTTGGGAGTGTTATTTTGCCCCATTTCTAACAAGCTAGAGCTTGGCATTGTTGGTACCAATAGATTAGGTCATCTGGTTTCATATAATACCACTATCTCCACTCTAGCTTTAAAACCAGACTATTACAGCCTCTTGAAGACAGAAATGTTGACAGGGAACGCCAGGGCTCCAGCATGTCTCTTTTTAAACTAGGTGGGAATGCAATCTGAAGGTAAGTGGATGGTTGTGAAAGTGCAACAAGCAATAGGCCAGCAACAGCAACAGCAACAGAAAACCATTAGAGCATGATGGAACACAAACAGGCAGAGGCCGAGTAACCGTAACAACCGTAACAACAACATTGTGTATGTGGGAGTGAGAGCATACATACATAGCTGTCCCTTTTTTGCATAGGTTCGTCTCTGTCATGGATCATCTAGGGCTTGTTCATTGTCCCCCTAGCCATCTACCTTACCTGAAGGCATTGCCATATATTTATAAATGATGTACTGTAAATCTAGAAATCTTTAGGTGGCCCTCAGCACACTCGGGACATGAGTCCCCTGACAAACTGTACAGCACATTGTAAACCTGAGTAGTTATGTAACATGATAGGACTTAATACTTTTTTACTTCTAAGGACAATGCCTTGAACTCTTCAAAAGTCAAGTCTCAAGGGAATGTGGTAAAAGCATTGTATCATACCAGGTTTGGCCCACTGAAGAGCTCAAGGCTATCTAGCCTACTGGTCATCTGGAGAAAGCTTTTACACAAAGAGGGTCACAGAAACACAGTCTGAAAACCTTTTGAAATGTTGAGCACAGTGAAAAGAAGGAAATCTAGTTGAATGGATTTTATATTATATTGTAAATTAAGGAGCAACATTTATAACTGCTATGGAGTGGAACCTGTATTGAGTTTGTAAGAACAGGGTATCATCAACAAAATATTTTATTGATCCTGTACTGGAAGCTCAAACTGAATGTGTTAGGCTGTCTGCACATACAAGTGTTTACAGGGGAGCAAACACTTGGTCAATCTACCATGACTATAAGCTTCAGAAAAGACAGTGCTCATGCTGCAAAACAAAATCACTGCAAAGAAAATAGGCTTGTTTAACATGCTGGTGCATTTACTGAAGCACTGTGTAAGAGTTTATTTCAGATGTCCTCAGTTATTGTCAAAAGGGACTGCACAAACATTATCCAGGAGGGAGAAGCGTCATTAAATTGGGAAGGATTTGTATACTAAAAGGAGTTTAACAGGGGAGGTAATTTATTTTTTCTCACCGCAGAGATAAATTGTTGGGATGGCTTTGATGGCTTTATATTCTGCAGTGGGTCATAAAGATGCAGAGGATATATGAGATATAAGATGCAGTCAAGCTCTTAACCCCAATAAGTTTGGTACAGTCCCTAAGGCCCCTAGACTCAGCTAACCTTCTGTTTTTTCTTCTTTAACCTTTTAAACCAAGCAAAACCACAAAATATATTGCCATTGTAATTAAAAAGGATCTGTTTTCATTAGCTTAAGACCCTGAGGCGCACTGCCTTTCTTGTTGAAGGTGCCCTGATCAGACCAGTTGCGTCTTTTTCATTTTTTCCTCCCTAGGCAACCATTGAATCCCCCATCTTCAACCCCCTATTTTGCTGTGGAGTTAAATTATGCTGAACATTTTTTCCTCTTTGAGTAGAAGTTTGGTCAAATTGAGGCGTTCAGGGCACCCATGTTAAAATACGTGAGGCGCTCTTTAAAACACAAAAGCAGCGAGCAAAACGTTTCACGCATTGAAAACATTTACAAAAAGCTGCCACAGGCTGCTTAAATGTGTCTGATTAGGCCTGACTCTGCTGAAAACAAAGGCAGTTTATGCTGATATTTGTCTTTCTTTCATATATGCCACAGAACAGAATCAAGTTTCGATAAGCACACGTTAAATCAAAATCAGAGTTAGAATTAAAAATGATTCCAAACAGAAAGGTAACATGGCAGAGTCCCTGTTTCTCTAGAACACTGATAAATCCCTGGTCATCTTTATTTTGAGGCAATGGAGTCACAGATTAAGTAGATGTAGACACAGTTATGTAGATGAGGTATGATACAACGGCCATCACAAAACTGTAATGAGAATGAAAAGCCTTCGCTTTCTATTTCAGGAAATTGTTCTCAATTCAAGGAGATGATGTATCCTCACTGATAACTCTGAAGAGATCTTCATAATGCTGACGCACTGTGAGGACTTAATGACTCAAAGAGTGCTGCTCTCCATCTGAAATGCAACATGTTTCACAGTGAAAGCCTAACAATTAGGATAAGTGAAGAAAGAAGCCCATCGCTAAAGTGTTAAGATTCATTCTGTGGCTTTCTTTGTCTGCGGAAATTGCTTAACCCCCAATTTCCAACGGTTGCAGAACAGCTGCGGATCGGCGGATGCCAGAAAGATCAGATCCGGGACAGGAAGTCAACCACAGAAACAAAATAAAACATCCGGTTAATTTTCAAAATAAAATAGGCCATGGTCATGGAGGATCATATTTCCCTGCACTACACCTTGGAAACACAGCACAGAGTTTTTTCCTCTCTATTGCTCTGGATGTTGTTTTTGTGGTTTGAGACTTCAGCTGTCAGTCGTGGCTGCAGCCGTTCCGCAACAAATCCGGAACCTGGATCAGGCTAGTGCTGTGGAGGAACACTTTTATAATGGTACAACATGGTCAAAAATATAATTTGCTCAGGTTTTGTAATCCATTTACCCTTCTCTAAGTTTAACCGATAAAATAAAGCCTGACTCTGCTCTGTCTTCTCTTGTTTTTACCTGTATAGTTCATACATTTACAAACCATTGAACAAATCTATGATCTATCGCGCTGGCCCCAGGGCTTGATGGGTAATATGCAAAACAGCTTAGCCTGCATTCTGCACAATCCATAAATTTGCGGTGAGGAACTGGGAGGAGCTCATGAGGATTGTGATAGGGGAGGAGGGGGCTGTTCTTCATATCCCTTTGCCTTCTCAGCATTCTTGTCATGCTTCTCTAACGTCATGCTTTACATTGCACCATAAAACCAAGATCGTTAAAAAAAACTGCATTGGATCTCTGACACTCACTTCTCCTTTGAAAAGAACAGTCTACACTCACAAATTTCAAATCTTGACATACACAGGGAGAGTGGAAAAGCAGTCTGATTGCATTGGCACACAAGGGATTCTGCTCTGCAGGAAATGTTGAAGGTTGAGGTGAACATTGATTAGTGGCAACAGAACAGGTCATGGCCCCACTCTGCATCAATATGTCAAAGTTGCCCTTTTCCTCTGTACAGTCCCAGCTGTGACTGCAAATCTCTGGCTGTCAAAGCTGTGTGATTTTTCTGCCTTCATCACATGGGGCCAATGGGTAAAATATAGATATCATTAAGTACATCTCTTTCATGTATGTCAAAAACACATTGTGTGATGTGTCCCATATTTATTTTATTTATTATTATTATAGTCATGTGTGATATCACATGCAAGGTGTAAGTATTTACTGTATTGCAAGTGTTTGTTTCTGTATGCTACTGTAAAACATACATAACATTAATACTTAAATTGGACAATGAAAAATGTAAACATGACTATACTGCAATTAATGCATCTTTATACAGTATGTGGTCATAAATAGACAATTATGAGATATATCAGTGGTGAAAGAAGTACTCAGAACCTTTACATAAATAAAAGTATCAATACAACAATGTAAAAATACATTAAAAGTAAAATTCTTGCATTTTATTTGTATAAAAGTACAGAAGTATTGTCAGCTAAATGTAAGTATTAAACTTAAGTACTCACCCACTGAGACTGATATAATACATTACGTGTGTGTGTGTGTGTGCGTGCGTGCGTGCGTGCGTGCGTGCATGCGAGTGTGTGAGAGAGAGACGTGGTGACAGAGACGAGCGAGCAGGGAAAGGAAATGCAGCTGAGGGAATACGCTGCATGGTTTAAATAGTGTTAAACAAAGACTAACAAAACGCAGTTATTTGACATTTATGAAAAGCCTGCCATCCTGGTCCAAATACAGGTCCTCACCCTACTGGGGGCAACTGGCTATTTCCATAGGGAAGTGGCAGACAGCTAGGTGTTTTATAGTGTATATACATATTATATTATAATTTTCAACTTTATCACTAAGGCTTGTTTCTATATAATATATAGTTCTGTTAAATCTCATCATATAGATCTGGTCCATATAAGCTAGCCCTGAGTGCCGTAATGCCTGTCGTTTTTGAAGGTATCATTAATATAAGTGCTCTATAGATCAGGTTTCCCTACACTGTGTGAGAACATGCTAAAATTATAATTCAATTTGCAGCAATTTCCATGGGCTGAGAAGTTTTTTGCTTTTTTCCACCAGTTGTCATGATTCAGCGTAACGAAAGAACAACTGCCAAGGTCATTAACATACTGACCAGCATTCACGAGGTGCTTTGAATTGACTATTTATGGTTAAAAATTGGCGTGTACAGGGCGGGATAAGAGGCTGATTCACATACACACACTTGGGTAATTATGATTTATAAAGGGAACATTGCTTACATATGTGCGTACGCATGGTTTAATAAATCAGATTTTTTTTGGGGGTATACACCATTTTTGGCTTTTGGACGTAGGTACAATTTTATTAAGGATCCTATGCATAGTTTTATAAATGAGAACCCTGCTCAGGTCCTCCTCTCCCAGCTGCTGGGCATGATTTAGGTAAGAAGGTGGAGATTGAATGTGGTTCTGGCAAGTTTCTGCTTTTCAAAAACAGTCTTTACTCTGCCAGCTGCCGTATCCCCCACTCTTTTATCTCAGTGGGCTTTGAAAGTCACAGCAAAAACAAGGCAAATAAGTTGGTTAGTTTGATATAATTCCCCACCAATTTCAAACAGCCACTGTGATAGATAAAAATAGAAACTGTCATAAATTCATTAATTATTTATCTCTGTGTGACTCCAATCAGCTGGGTCTCAACTGTACTGCGCAGAGTGTTCCCCAGGTTTGGGCTGTAGAGGGAGCATAATCACAGGAGATAGCTTTGTTCTCACAGCCATGTTCTATGCTGAGATCGATAGCATATCTGAAGAGGAACATCTGTCTGTTTGAAGCCGTAAGCTTTTGTTATACCAGAACGCTGCATCCGGCTCAGAAAGCCCTCAACACGCAACACACACACACACACACACACACACACACACACACACACACACACACACACACACACAGAGAATTCAGCAGTGGCAGAAACACAAGGAATGTATGTCAGATGCTGTGACAAAAGACTACTAGAGGAGCAGAATTCAAAGTAATTGCGCAACCTTTTCAGAAAAGCTCAAAGTGTTCCCTCTGGATAGAAAGTATGCTTGTTATCTGCCTGCATCATAAATGACGTTTTGGACTTTTTGCAAGCTGCTGTGAAATTTTTGAGAATATACCCAAGTCTTCATCCACATACTTATGTTCACAAAGCAAGCAAATCTCTGGCAGAGAGGCAAGCCTGCAGGAAGGTATTATGTATAATGTGCTGTCTGTGACGCGCTGCTCAGCTTCAGGGCTGCTGCAGGGACCCAGGCTGATTTACTGTCTGCCAGACTGATGAGCCTGAGAGGCAGGCAGTTATTGACCTTGGCCACACTACCCAGGTGTGTGAGAGATTACAGCCTTTAGCTGGGAGCACCACCTTTGCCCAGTGAGACGTTTGGCAAAAGAGAGACTGGCAACATGTTCTGTTGGAGCCTCACATTGCCAGAAAGATAGATGAAGTCATCAACTGCCGCCAACCAGTCTGGATAGAGAGACATTTTACGTCTGGGTCTTCTGAAATATTGGGAATATGTGTGGTGAGAGATGGAAATGCAGCATATGTCTGGCATTCGGTAGATAGAATACAAAAACTGACAATATGCAATTAACAAGATATGCCAATTCCACATTTTGGATGAGAAATTTAATGTATTCTGTCATGCTCCATCATCAACTTGTTTTATGATGGCTTCTGAACATGAAATGTGTCTGTTTAAATCTGAGCCTTTTTAAATAACTATCCATTATATCACAGCAGCAGATGGACAGTCAGAGCTATATTAGGCAGTGGCTATTTACAGAGCTGCCCTCTTACTATAACACCAAGTTTTATAGAGAATTGTCAAGATGTTGTTAAGATTCCAAACCTCCCCTGACACCACTTGCCAACCATTCATCTTTAACTTTATCCTTATTGTCCTCCTAGGGGAAATTAGTCATGTAGCCAAAATAAATACAGAACACACACAGACTTGAACATAAAATACAATAACATACATAAAATCCAATAGGTTAAAACTTCAGGAACACTCTTAATATAAAGAACAACGCATTTTGGCTTGTAGCCTTCATCAGGGGTCACAAGCCCAAAGAGCTTCCCTCACGATTAATACATTTTCCCAGTACTGGAACCAAACTGTTATAATTGAACTGATATCAACCAAAAGCTCCAGAACGGCTACTAAATGGACCTTGTGTTGAGATCACTGTTGTTTTCAAGATCAATAATGCATTTTAAATTTCAAATTTTAAGCGAATATGGACAAGAAGTCCTTAACATGGTCAGAAAGAAAATGGAAATGTGAAAGTCTGTGACAAATAGGCAAACTCCATCTGCTGATGAAGACCATGTGTTATGATTGAAAGATCCAGAACTACAAAATGGATCTCATGGTGAGATTGAGGGGCTTGTTTGAGTTAATGATAAAAATCCGATTTTGAGAAATAAACCATCAAATATCTGATCGGCGGATCACAACATTTAAATCCAAATTCTACCAATCAAGTTTTTAACAGATCCTGCCAACAGACACAGAACAACTCATAGACAAACTTGGGTGACATGAACATATTCTCCTTGTAAATTAGCTGGTAGAGGCAATAAACATATAAAACCAATATGATCAGATATTGAGTGAACTGCTGGCTGTGACAAAGATGACAAACTAAAGCTGACACAACATTTCATATGCCAGGAAGTTATACTATACCAGACAGTGGCATGTTCAGCGTGGAGAAGCTTACAGTGACTAATGCTAGGGCAAAGGTATTTTCACCTTCAGTAGTCTGGATTAAAGGCATATTCATGAATAATTTCCATTCGTAATCCTTTAAAGAAGGGCTGTATAGCAACATATACAGTGGTGTGAAAAAGTGTTTGCCCCCTTCCTAATTTCCTGTTCCTTTGCATGTTTGTCACACTTAAGTGTTTTGGAACATCAAACCAATTTAAACAATAGTCAAGGACAACACAAGTAAACACAAAATGCAATTTGTAAATGAAGGTGTTTATTATTAAAGGTGAAAAAAAATCCAAACCATCATGGCCCTGTGTGAAAAAGTGATTGCCCCCCTTGTTAAAACATACTATAACTGTGGTTGTCCACACCTGAGTTCAATTTCTCTAGCCACACCCAGGCCTGATTATTGCCACACCTGTTCACAATCAAGGCATCACTTAAATAGGAGCTGCTTGACACAGTAAGGTCCACCAGAAGATCCTTAAAAGCTACACATCATGCCGAGACCCAAAGAAATTCAGGAACAATTGAGAAAGAAAGTAATTGAGATCTATCAGTCTGGAAAGGGTTATAAAGCCATTTCCAAAGCTTTGGGAATCCAGCGAACCACAGTGAGAGCCATTATCCACAAATGGCGAAGACATGGAACAGTGGTGAACCTTCCCAGGAGTGGCCGGCCGCCCAAAATTACCCCAAGAGCGCAGCGACGACTCATCCAAGAGGTCACAAAGACCCCACAACAACGTCCAAAGAACTGCAGGCCTCACTTGCCTCAGTTAAGGTCAGCGTTCATGCCTCCACCATCAGGAAAAGACTGGGCAAAAATGGCCTGCATGGCAGAGTTCCAAGGAGAAAACCACTGCTGAGCAAAAAGAACATCAAAGCTCGTCTCATTTCTCCACAACACATCTTGATGATCCCCAAGACTTTTGGGACAACATTCTGTGGACCGATGAGACAAAAGTGGAACTCTTTGGAAGGTGTGTGTCCAAGTATATCTGGCGTAGAAGGAACACTGCATTTCATAAAAAGAACATTATACCAACAGTAAAATATGGTGGTGGTAGTGTGATGGTCTGGGGCTGTTTTGCTGCTTCAGGACCTGGAAGACTTGCCGTGATAAAAGGAACTATGAATTCTGCTGTCTACCAAGAGATCCTGAAGGAGAATGTCCGACCATCTGTTCGTGTACTCAAGCTGAAACGAACTTGGGTTCTGCAGCAGGACAATGATCCTAAACACACCAGCAAGTCCACCACCGAATGGCTGAAGAAAAACAAAATGAAGACTTTGGAGTGGCCTAGCCAAAGTCCTGACCTGAATCCTATTGAGATGTTGTGGTATGACCTTAAAAAGGCCGTTCATGCTCGAAAACCCTCTAATGTAACTGAATTAGGACAATTCTGCAAAGATGAGTGGGCCAAAATTCCTCCAGGACGCTGTAAAAGCCTCATTGCACATTATCGCAAACGCTTGGTTGCAGTTGTTGCTGCTAAGAGTGGCCCAACCAGTTATTAGGTTTAGGGGGCAATCACTTTTTCACACAGGGCCATGATGGTTTGGATTTTTTTTCACCTTTAATAATAAACACCTTCATTTGCAAATTGCATTTTGTGTTTACTTGTGTTGTCCTTGACTATTGTTTAAATTGGTTTGATGTTCCGAAACACTTAAGTGTGACAAACATGCAAAGGAACAGGAAATGAGGAAGGGGGCAAACACTTTTTCACACCACTGTATGTTATGCTACTGCAACTCACATAAACTGTTTTTGGCTTCATATCCTGTCAATATTCATAATTAATCCCATTATGTTTCCCAGAAAAAAAAGACAAAAACCTGTGGATCAGCAGCTGTGATTGTATACCACTGCTGGATGAAACAGCTTGAGCCAAAATTAGACTGAGCATATTTCTGTGTGCTCTTGCAGCAAACACTGAAAACTGATTACAGTTTACTCATTCAAATCAAGGCTTGATACGTACATATCCCAACAGGTTTTTGCATGAATGTTTTCTCATTTTGACTTTTCCCTTTCATTAGTAATTGCATTATTCATGTTGTATATTTGTTGTGCTGGTGTTGTCAGCGTATTTGTCAGGACGACGTGCACTGAACAGTATGATTTACAGAGCTACTGCATTCCCAAAAGTAATGGCTGGCCATTAGCAAAGAATTTGTCTGAATCCAGACTTTTCACCTCAGAGATTCTTGCTGAATGAGAATATGCTGGGCAAAGCACAATTTATCACTGTTCTGCTCTACACAGAAAGATACTTCATCATCAACACTGAGATTATAAGCAAACATGTTCTTTGTTGCATTTCTGCTGCTTCTGTTTGTACTTCTGACCTGCCGGCTTACAGCAGCACAATGTTTCGGTAACACATCTGTGATGCAGTTCATTTCATTCAGGGGAGACTCATGGTGACTTTTTTAATCATGGCTGCGGTGCCCTGGCAGGTGGTCTAAGTGCCCTTCATTACAGGCCGATCTTTCTCCAGAGAATATACTCCTCTGCTGCTGGAGACCGGGTCGCCCACATAACCTGCAGACCATTAATTAACCATACAAGAGCTTCATCTCAGCAATGGCCCTCTGGCTGTACAGAGCACTATCAGTTAGAGGCTGTACAGTTTCTAGGCAAGATCAATGGTGATATTGTTTTTATATATCAACCTAAAAGACATCCAGGTGGGCAGTTACCATCAGGCAGGCACCACCATGCCAGGAGAGAGAAGGAATCAAAGAAGCATAACCCTAATTTGTGTGTGTGTGTGTGTGTGTGTGTGTGTGTGTGTGTGTGTGTGTGTGTGTGTGTGTGTGTGTGTGTGTGTGTGTGTGTGTGTGTGTGTGTGTGTGTGTGTGTGTGTTTTGCATAAGGAAAAAGCTACAATGTGAGGATAGTTTTGTTTCTTCACTAATTTGTGGGTCATTTCGGGGCTTTTGGTTAAGTCTACAGCTGGGGTTACAGATGAGGTTAATACTACACATTACCATTAATTATTATTAACTTTTATTAGCTATTAGATTAAAGGTATTCAACCACCAGTACCACTATGGAGTAGTGGGGCAGAAAGGGCAGGCAAGAACACTTTTAGGAGATGTAAACATAGATATAAAGGATCAAGGCAACATTTTCTTAAGTCTGTGACCGTAGTGCTTTTGTGGAATGGACTGGGGAAAGGAATCAAAACAAGTAAAAATATAAAACAAAAATATTTTTTGCAAGGTACAGAAATGAGGAAAGGGAATGTAAAGCATGTTAATTGTGATATTCTTGTTGGTTTTAATTTTACTTTCTTTTTCATAGTCTTGATTTGGTAGTGTTGTTGATGTAGTGTTTAGTTGTGGGAATGGATGTTGGGGCGTAGAGGTGGTTTATGTAATTCATTGAATATTGATGGATTGATTGATATAGAATAGGGGTAGGACAAGATGAGCAACCATTAAGAGATCTCTTCATAATATGTCCAATGTATGTTATGAACAATAAAATCCACAGTCATTTTCCAGTTTATCTGTTAAAGAGGAAGCATGTTTTTGGAAGCATGTTCAAAATAATCTTGTAATGGTCAGTATGAATGGGAGGATTGGTTCCAGCAAACACAACCTGGTTCAGCATTCATATGGGCACCTGAATGTTGGTGTAGGACTCCTATACTCCTAAAGTATAACATTCCATATAAATCCCTGTAATACTCCTGACACTAGGCTTCTCCTGCCAGGTTATCACGCTGCAATAATGTTGCATTGCACACAAAAATGTGCTTGTTATGTTTGTTCTATTGGTTATGATTCATATTGATTTTTCTACAGCTTCCCACTCTGCTTTGCAATGTAATACTCCCTTTAATTAAACAGATAAGTGAGCAGTGCTTAATCTGTTTACAGGAATCTAACTGTATCGGAATGTTTTTTCATAAAGTACCTTAGGGAACCTACTGCAGTCTGTAATGTATCTCATTACAATAAGTAGCAATTTGTGTGATACATAAATAGGATTCTGAACTTTCACAAAATTGATAGATGGCAATCAAATCTTTTCTGCACACATCAAACAGGTTACTTATATGCAGTGCAATACCCAAGACATCCTGATAGTAATCTGGTACTGCATATGATACCATGCTTAAAGTTTTGAGGGAAGACATGAAGAGAACACTAAGGTCATTCATGCATGACAGAGTGCTATTTACATGAGGACATGTTCTGCAGTGGTGGAAGAAGTGGAGGGTTATAAGCATTCAGTGAAGCCACTTCTTTATTTTCCTCAAAGAGTCTGAACCCATTAAAAATTTAAATTAGGCTTCTCTGAAGAGAATGAATGTACCCCCACAATAAATTTGTGTGTGTGCACATGTGTATGTGCATGAGGAGGGTTGGGAAGAATCTGTCTTACAGTAATAACTCCTTGTGTGCTGTTTAAGCTGTGCATACTTATGCATGAGTGCGCGCGCACACACACACACACACACACACACACACAACACAACCCCCGAAACAGTCTACAGATAAATATAAATTGTCTGTGTTTTTCAAAACAATTCAGTTACACCAGCAATCTGTCTGATTCAAACTGAATTTGTTGTGTTAAACTGCAAATTTGAGCTTTTTGTCAAAGTCTTAGCTAGTGTTTGTACATAGACATGTTGTGTTGACAGCAGAATGTAGCAGGGCTTTGTGAAAAGAAAACATCTATAAGCAGGGGAATCACACTGTCTGTCTTGACTAAGTCAGCAGAATATTAAATCCACATTCTCATCTGCTCTGCACCTTAATGTTAACCCACTGTACATACTTTTTATGAACGTACAGTGGAAACATCGGGTCAGATTGGAAGCAAAAGCTGACAGACACAAATAAATAACATGGAAAGAAGGGGAATTACGTAATAAATTGACTCAATCTCCATGTTTTCTCATAAAAATATGATTCTGACATAGCACATGTATGGACGTACAGGTAAAAGCCAGTAAATTAGAATATTTTGAAAAACTTGATTTATTTCAGTAATTGCATTCAAAAGGTGTAACTTGTACATTATATTTATTCATTGCACACAGACTGATGCATTCAAATGTTTATTTCATTTAATTTTGATGATTTGAAGTGGCAACAAATGAAAATCCAAAATTCCGTGTGTCACAAAATTAGAATATTGTGTAAGGGTTAAATTTTGAAGACACCTGGTGCCACAAAGTAATCAGCTGATTAACTCAAAACACCTGCAAAGGGCTTTAAATGGTCTCTCAGTCCAGTTCTGAAGCCTACACAAACATGGGGAAGACTTCAGATTTGACAGCTGTCCAAAAGGCGACCATCGACACATTGCACAAGGAGGGAAAGACACAAAAGGTTATTGCTGAAGAGGCTGGCTGTTCTCAGAGCTCTGTGTCCAAACACATTAATAGAGAGGCAAAGGGAAGGAAAAACTGTGGTCAGAAAAAGTGTACAAGCGATAGGGATCACCGCGCCTAGTCAAGATTGTGAAAAAAGGGTGTGGACAGCTGCTGGAGTCAGTGCTTCAAGATCCACCACCAAGAGACGCTTGAAAGACATGGGTTTCAACTGCCGCATACCTCGTGTCAAGCCACTGTTGACCAAGAAACAGCGCGAAAAGCGTCTCACCTGGGCTAAGGAAAAAAGAGCTGGACTGCTGCTGAGTGGTCCAAAGTCATGTTTTCTGACGAAAGCAAATTTTGCATTTCCTTTGGAAATCGAGGTCCCAGAGTCTGGAGGAAGACAGGAGAGGCACAGGATCCACGTTGCCTGAAGTCTAGTGTAAAGTTTCCACCATCAGTGATGGTTTGGGGTGCCATGTCATCTGCTGGTGTCGGTCCACTCTGTTTCCTGAGATCCAGGGTCAACGCAGCCGTCTACCAGCAAGTTTTAGAGCACTTCATGCTTCCTGCTGCTGACCTGCTCTATGGAGATGGAGATTTCAGGTTCCAACAGGACTTGGCGCCTGCACACAGCGCAAAATCTACCCGTGCCTGGTTTACGGACCATGGTATTTCTGTTCTAAATTGGCCAGCCAACTCCCTGACCTTAGCCCCATAGAAAATCTGTGGGGTATTGTGAAAAGGAAGATGCAGAATGCCAGACCCAAAAACGCAGAAGAGTTGAAGGCCACTATCAGAGCAACCTGGGCTCTCATAACACCTGAGCAGTGCCAGAAACTCATCGACTCCATGCCACGCCGCATTAATGCAGTAATTGAGGCAAAAGGAGCTCCAACCAAGTATTGAGTATTGTACATGCTCATATTTTTCATTTTCATACTTTTCAGTTGGCCAAAATTTCTAAAAACTCCCTTTTTTGTATTAGCCTTAAGTAATATTCTAATTTTGTGACACACGGAATTTTGGATTTTCATTTGTTGCCACTTCAAATCATCAAAATTAAATGAAATAAACATTTGAATGCATCAGTCTGTGTGCAATGAATAAATATAATGTACAAGTTACACCTTTTGAATGCAATTACTGAAATAAATCAAGTTTTTCAAAATATTCTAATTTACTGGCTTTTACCTGTATATAGGATAAACACGTGTGTGTGTGAATGTAATTTTTATGACCTAACATAGAAGCATACATGAGGGTGAATGTTTCAAGTCTTATGCTTTCTCTCTACTCTTTACAGCTGTAAATGACGTATAATATTAGGTAGAAAAGGAGGATCATCTGTAAAGTGGTCTTTTTAAACATGTTTTGCTCTTACATGTCCATTGGATTTGTGCTGCTAGTTTTACAGCCAGAAATTTGCTAATGCTGTCGTGCAGTGGTTAAGACCGAGCCTCAAACCTGACAGTTTTGAAGCTTTAACTCAATATGGGAGTATTTTTTAAGTAACATTTTTAAATAACTGTAATGTCAATTTAAACATGTTTTTGGGCAATGATGTTAAACAGACACACGCATGCGCGCGCAGACACACTAACACACGCCCATGAACAGTGACAGTATGTCAAGGTGTTTCATTCTTACAGCTTTGAAGTAAAGCCCTGTGTTAAAAGGAAAGGTTTTATCTTTGCACTGCTTCAGGGAGGAAGCAGCACACACATCAAAGAACATCAGATCCCTTCCCAAATCTGCACAGAAACACAGTAGCAGACTATTAGGATGAATCCTCAGACTTATTTACTTCAACAAATCATATGCACCAGGAGATATTTCCTCAGTTTTCCCTCTCATTAACTGCTTTCTTTGGAAACAACAATGTTCTCTGACACACCGTAGACAGAAAGTTTCAGAGTAGCTCTCTCTTTAGTGACCATCTTTGCTTGTTTTATTTATTCAAGTTTAGAATACATATTTAGTCAGAAGGATAATGCACAAAAAATGCTGAAGACAGACATTTTTTAAATGATTCTTGCTCGTCTCATTGTATAGCACTTACAATCAGTATAATTGTTTCGTCAGTAAGCAAAAATGTAGACAACACAGTGAACCAGGAATTAAATTAATTTTAATTATTTCACTCTAAAACCAATTACCACAATAGTAGAGTGAATCTAATTATTGTAGATACTGTTGCAATTTGTTTTATTTTTGAGGCCATGTTATTAAAGTGCCCATATCATGCTATTGTTCATAATTGTATTTAGAGGTTGTACCAGAATATGTTTACATGGTTTTATTTTCATAAAACACCATATTTTTGTTGTACTGCACATTAAAGTCTCTTTTTTTTTAGCTACAGAGTGAGACATCTCACTTGTTTTGCTACAGAGTAAGGAAGCTAACTTTTGTTCCATCTTTGTTGGGAGTCGCACATGCGCAGTAGCTAGGTAAGCATTACTAGCCAGTCAGAAGCAGAGTATGAGGGCGTGCCACTCTAGCAGCTAGGTGAGCATTATAACGTTTGTTACAAAGTGATGCAAAATTACACACGTTTGTCATGGAAAGAAAGGCTGAACTACAATAGAGGTGTTTAGAGCAGTTTACCAAAAATGTAAAGATGGTAACTCCCTTTGGGTTGGACTTTGGGCTTTTTCACATTGTAAACCTATAACATGCACAAACAAATATATATTACACAATAAAGGAAATGGAAAAAGCCAAAAAGCATAATATGAGCACTTATTTTTGATATTTTTTATTTTTTATTTTTTATTTCCCCTGGTGAGCAGAGTGGTATGTTTTGTTTTCTTTATCTTTCTTTTCTTTCTGCTTCTTGACATTACTGATTGCCACATATTTGTGTGGTAATCATGATGGACAATGTTCCTCCCTGCATAGAATATATAGTATGTATATGTACAGGCCAAAAGTTTGGAACCACCTTCTCATTCAATGCGTTTTCTAGTGTAGATTATCACTGGAGGCTTCAAAACTATGAATGAACACATATGGAATTATGTACTTAACAAAAAAGTGTGAAATAACTGAAAACATGTCTTATAGTCTAGTTTCGTCAAAATAGCCACCCTTTGCTTTTTTTATAGCGCTGCAACCTCTTGGTGTTCTCTCAATGAGCTTCATGAGGTAGTCGCCTGAAATGGTTTTCACTTCACAGGTGTGCCTTGTCAGGGTTAATTAGTGGAATTTCTTGCCTTATTAATGGAGTTGGGACCATCAGTTGTGTTGTGCAGAAGTCAGGTTGACACACAGCCGACAGCCCTGTTAGAATTCATATTATGGCAAGAACCAATCAGCTAAGTAAAGAGAAACAAGTGGCCATCATTACTTTAAGAAATGACGGTTAGTCAGTCTGGAAAATTGCGAGAACTTTGATTGTGTCCCTAAGTGCAGACACAAAAACCATCATGCGCTACAATGAAACTGGCTCATATGAGGACCGCCCCAGGAACAGTCACCTCTGCTGCTGAGGATAAGTTCTTCTAAGTCACCAGCCTCAGAAATCGCAAGTTAACAGCAGATCAGATTAGAGACCAGATGAATACCACACAGAGTTCTAGCAGCAGACACATCTCTAGAACAACTGTTAAGAGGAGACTGCACGAATCTGGCCTCCATGGTCAGCAGCTAGGAAACCACTGCTAAGGAGAAGCATCAAGCAGAAGAGATTTGTTTGGGCCAAGAAACACAAGGAATGGACATTAGACCAGTGGAAATCTGTGCTTTGGTCCCATGAGTCCAAGCTTGAGATCTTTGGTTTCAACTGCCATGTCTTTGCGCAACGGAGAAAAGGTGACCAGATGGATTCTACATGCCTGGTTCCCACTGTGAAGCATGGAAGAGGAGGTGTGATGTTGTGGGGGTGTTTTGCTGGTGATAATGTTGGGGATTTATTCAAAATTGAAAGCATATTGAACCAGCATGGCTACCACAGCATCCTGCAGTGGCATGCCATCCCATCCAGTTTGCGTTTAGTTGGACCATCACTTATTTTTCAACAAGACAATGACCCCAAACACACCTCTAGGCTGTGTAAGGGCTATTTAACCAAGAATGAGAGTGATGGAGTGCTGCGCCTCCACAGTCACCGGACCTGAACCTAATCGAGATGGTTTGGGGAGAGCTGGACCGCAGAGTGAAGGCAAAAGGGCCAACAAGTGTTGAGCATCTCTGGGAACTCCTTCAAGACTGTTGGGAAACCATTTCAGGTGACTACCTCTTGAAGCTCATCAAGAGAACGCCAAGAGTGTGCAAAGCACTAATCAGAGCAAAGGGTGGCTACTTTGAAGAAACTAGAATATAAGACATGTTTTCAGTTATTTCACACTTTTTTGTTAAGTACATAATTCCACATGTGTTCATTCATAGTTGTGATGCCTTCAGTGATAATCTATATATGTAAATAGTCATGAAAATAAAGAAAATGCATTGAATGAGAAGGTGTTTCCAAACTTTTGGCCTGTACTGTGTGTGTGTGTGTGTGTATATATATATATATATATATATATATATATATATATATATATATATATATATATATATATATATATATATATATAGATAGAGAGAGAGAATAACTAAGCAGTGTAGGGCCTCACATGTCTTGTGACACAGTTATACTATGTTTGTAATTGGTTATAGTTTGGAAAATAGCAGTGCGTAATACCTTGCTCAATTGTTCCACACTAAAATCAATGAAATGCTATCATAGGATGAAAGATTGTGTGAAAAAACAAGATTGAGATGTTGTTCTGTTTGTACACAGTATTAGGTATTTTTCTGCGTACTGTAAATGGTTCAATTTAGTGAACAAGCTCTGGGTTGTATTGTTAAATTTAGAACACTATCTGATGAAACTCCTCTGCTGATCTCCTTGCTTGTTGCTGTTTATATAACATATACTGTATCTGTTTGATCTTCTGAGCATAATATCTCTTATGAACAACTCAAAGACATGCAGTCTTAAGCAACAAATCCAGACAGAAAATATTTTTGTTTTATTCCAGACTTTATCTAATTGTATTGAAAGTGATGCCTTATGTATCATGCTGCGAGGCCACTGAAGGTTGTGATGTAGAGATTGTTGAAAGAGCTGGATTCTCTGCTGATGTGGTTTTTCCACTTCACAGAGCTTTATCTGGTTTAAAAGTGAAGCAGTTCAGTTTCTGACAGCTTAGCAAATGGCCCACATTCACTGAACATCATTATTAGCAATTGTGTCCTTGGAGCTGTCACCTGTGAGATAAGTAAAATAATATCAGAAGAGCCTTCTTAAATCTTGAGCCATGTGAGGCAAGATTGTTGTGTGTATAATGCATGACAGTGAAAAGCTGTTGCATTCATATGCATTCATATTATTTTTTAAATCTCATCTCAAAATACTTGAAAGCTGCTGTCAAAATCTACTTTCTAACACTTCTAGGAGATTGTTTTCTCCTCTGCAGGAGAAAAATATAGATCATCAATCATCTCTTTTCTTGTCTCCCGCTGTTTCTCTGACTTGCATCAGACTCAAAGAATATATTGCTTCTTTTTTTTTTTATCTTGATCAGATTCTTTTTCATTTTCTGCATATTATTTGAGTACAGTTGGTTTTGCTTCTCGTCCAATTTGTATAAAGATATGTAATGGACATTGGATAATGGAGATGTTGTAACAAAGACAGAAGCGGGGAAATATTACAGTTCTTGTAGTCAATCACAAGGCTTAGATAAGATCTTGGTGCGGTCGCTTCTGGGTAAAAACCTTGTGTCTTCAAAATGCATGAACTAAGGATGATTTAAAAATGTAGTCAATGGATTTTATCAGTCAAAGACATATTACATTATTTTCAATAAAACAACAGTGATATAAAAAAACTAAAAGTATTTTGTTTAAATGATGTGCAGCAAAATCCCAACACTTGTCTTTACTAGCTTCATTTAATATTTCAAAATGTAAAACCATGTAACTATTTAAGCTGCTAATATGAATATTTTTGTGCCATGTCCATGCTATTTTTACATTTAAACTTTATTTATTTATAAAGCTTTTTTCGTACAAAATTGCAACACAAGGTGCTTAACAATACAAAAAAATACAGCAATACAATAATCCTACATTTTAAAATGTTTACCAGAATACTATACTGAAAAGGTACGTTTTAAGATTCCATTTAAAGGTGTTTACAGATTGTGCGACTGTATGTATACTTCATGTTAACCAGATTTCAGGAAGACGGTAAAGAGTAAGAAACAACACAACGGGACCAGAGAAGGAGAGAGTGTGGGTGAACGGGGTGAGAGAGTAAGAGAAATCCATTAAATTCTTTTGAAATATAAATATATGTATCTGTTTTCAAATATGTTTCCCATTCCTTTGGTGAGAGACCATACTATACTGAAAGATTTATTCGTTCTGGATTTCCACATGTGTGGACTACAAGAGTGACGCCTGATGGCTCTTCAGTTTAGTCTACCTCACTGATCTCCTCATGTCTCCTGCAGTACTATCTTCTCTGCCCACCACTTCTCCCTATGTGTGCACATGGCTATTTTTCTAAAACTGTCCTCACCTGCTAAATAGAGTTTTTGTCACAGCACACAAATATATAACATGTTTAAAAAAACCTTGTGTTTTTGTTGATGACAAATGAACAGTGCTGAAAAGCAAACCTAATAGGATAATATTCTGAGAAGAAAGAGAGTTGGGGTAATGGCTGAAGCTGCAGAAAGCACTGCAGTCATCTGTTTTTTACTTGGCTGCAGACAGACTTGTACAGACAGACTTGATGGGAATTTTGTGATGCCCAATCTATGAAATGCTATGGATATTTTGAAGCAGCCTTTTTGGAGCGTGACTGTGACAGAAAAGGGAGCATGGAACCATAGTTAATAATGTAATAAGCTTTATGGCTCATGGCTATATTTGTACTCTGTGAAACAACAGCAGAAATTATTGTGTTTTTACTTTGAGCATGTGTGTGTGTGTTTGTGTGCAAAATTATAATTTTGTGTGTGTCTATAAAAGAGAGACTGCAAATATTCTCCCCAAAAGACTGCCCACATCTGCCAAATGCAGCATGACCCCGAGCCTTTTCAACTATGGCTGTTGCTCGACTACGTTATGGACATGAAGTCTCCATTTTTGGTCTGACGGCTTTTAAAGTTGGAGAGAGATTTTGGCCCATAAGTGTTTTTGTAAATTCGTTCAACCATTTCCCTCTCCGCAAGTTAAAACAGGATGCTATATGTTTAGCCAAGTCAGTCCTACGGCAATTCGTGAAATGGTTGCGTTATTTAATCTATTGATTTGTGTACAAGGTCACGTTTATGTATTTTTTGTGTGGTAGTGAGCACGAATTTTAATCGAAGTCAATGGGAAGCATTTTTGTGATGACAGCACGACAAAGGTAACGAGTAGTATGAAAAGCCGAAAATCTGCGCAGGTTGGATGGTTGGGGTAGGGGATGGGTCAAACAACACAGGACTTTCACCCCAGAGACTGAGGAAGTGTGGCGTTTCATTTCCCCGTTGTTCTTTTCCTTGTTGTTGTTGCTCATCCCCCAGAGACAATGGATCGTGTCCCGGCATGTGAGGTGTCCTTTCCCCATTGATCTTTTCCTAAACCCAACCTCCGTATAGATGCTTCCCATTATTTTTGGAGCACTAAGATTAAAATTCGTGCTCACCTTTACAAAAAAAAAAACAACATCAACGTGTACACAAATCAATAGATTAAAAATAGCGTGACCATTTCACAAACTGCCATGATAACGTGTTGGTATATAGCTCAAAACGAATACAACATCAGGGAAAGGTACATGGTAAGGAACAGTGTTCAGTTCAACTTTATGCCTTTGTGAAAAACCAAATCTTCCTCATATATTTGAAAAAGGCCATTCTAGGGTGCAACATCAAAGGACATATTTCATGTTACAATGTAATGTAACATTTCTACTTTTTACCCTTAAAATGTTGCGATGAAAGGATTACCAATGTGACAACTTTGAGTTGAAAATACCTTTTTTAGAAAGATTTTAGAAAAATTCTAAACTGCTGTACATTGTTTTGGTGTCTGTTGAGCCTTTGTGGATCTGTTGTTCTAACTAGACTTTGTGGATCATATCTTATGTCTCACCAGTGCCTGAATACAGGCTTTTAGCTGTGTGGGGCTGCACTTGGGCACAGCATTGCTTGGAGCTAAATGCTAATGTCAGCATGCTAACATGCTAATATGTAGACGGTATACTGTTTACCATCTTCATCAGCTTAGTTTAGTGTGTTAGCAATGCTAACATTTGCTAATCAGCACTAACGAGGCTCATTGTAGTCATGCACTAGAATGTTGGTCAAAATAAAAAAAAATCTCATGGTGGTGCTAGATAAAAAGCAAGGGGATCAATTTAATACAATCCATCCTTAGAACATCTGGATATTTTACAATCCTTCCACGTCTTCAAAGTGTGGTTTTATTTTTGCATTTGGTGCAAATGTTTTATTTCCTCAGTTGATAGATTGGGATCCTGGCCAAGTTAAGTAATGACTTCACACTGCATTGCTCTTCTGCGGAGCACTAGCGTGATTTTCAGATATGCACTGGCACAAAAGAGCCATTAATATGCATGTTGTTCCTACTGTATTTATTGCTCCAGTAACACTGACAGTTTATTACTGTTGTTGTTTAGTTTTTTTCTAATGTGCGTGATACCAGGCCTTTATCTTGACCAGATTGTTCCTCAGATACAGCAGCAGAAACAGCTGGTTGTCAGGGGTGACCACAAGAGCGAGCGAGCGAGCGAGCAAGCAAGTTGGAGAGAAAGAGAGATTTGTTGTACAGTTTTCTGAGTGGCTACCCTTTTTGCTCATCATAGTATGTGCTGTGCTCTCTATCTACCTCTATGTAATGACTGATTTTTCTGTCTATTATTTAGAAATTCAAAAGGTTTCCATGGGAACTAAATAGATGTGTAAGATCAGTGGATTCAGCGTTGTCAGGGTGTTGTCTGTAATCACAAGATTTCAGCAACATAGAAACAATTTTGAGTCTTTTTAAAAATTTTAATTTTATTCCTGTATTTTGAAAATGACTCCTTCAGATCACACTCAGTTTTATCCAACTGTACACATTTAAAAAAATTCCTTGACAACGGTTTTATCAGACGTCCCTCACTGGTTCAATACAGTACGACCATAGAAATTAAAATAACTACAGTATGAACACTAACACAAAAGATATCATTGTTTACACGTTTTACATATTTACTCAATGTATATATTGTTTTAGAAAGAAACATTATGAATAAAGGATAATTCTGGTGTTATTTTGTCTTTTCAGTATCATTAACAAGTACTCTGAAGAGACCAAAACCAAGTAAATTCTACTAATAAGTATAGTTTGTGTAGCCAAAGCCTGTAGCTGCGTGCCACTGAACACATGAAAGATAAAATTGCATTGATTGATTGACACTTTCCTTCATTATGATGAACATAGTCAGTTTATCCTTACATGATTCCACGGCTGCATTTTCTATCTCTGAAGTACAGCTGTTTTACTGGGCATACATCATTTAGCGTGCATAGGGATCTAGTTCCGTTTTACATTGCTTAAAGAAATAAACACTTGCTATGCTCATTATTATTACTAGTGGTTTGACGAGACACTCAGCTCACGAGATGATTTTAACACTTAAAGAAAACTTCAATGATGAAATATGAAAAAGGCATCTTTTATTTTATTGAAAGTCACAAAATGAAAAAGGAGCACTGTGATTTTGCCACAAACTCAAATGGCGCTTCTCTCCTGTATAATTAACCTCTTCTGACGAAAGAACTGCCGCGTTTCCACAGGGAATCCAAAAAACCGCCACACAAACAATTTAAAATTGGCGTGTAACGTTGTGTACTGTTCACATTTTTACTGGTCACAACACCAGTACCTGAAACGTGCTGGTACCCAACGATACCTTTTTTTGGGTACATACCCTCTGTAATAACAAAAAATGTTCCTAACCTATTTATCCTATTAGAACATTTTCTTATTTATTTTGATATTTAAAACATTTTACCCATCACACAAAATAAAACACCTCCCTTTCCCCTTCCACACCCATCCCTTCAACCTATTAAATAAAAAATTAGTAATTTCTTAATTCTTTAATGTGTTATTTGTTTTTGTGTGTTCTATAGAAATAAGTTGCATTGCCTTTCCCTACAACGTCCAGCCTGTCTCAGGTACCAAAATTTGCCACTGATTGATTTAACGTGAATTGGTCCTAGTCAATACTAATGTAATTTGGTCGGTACCCAACCATAAGTGGGAAATCATCTATGCTAATTTCGAGGTCAAAGCCAGACTCCATCATGCGAGCTGCTGCTCTGCATATAGCAACGAGAAATATCGTCATATTTTAATTTAGCGAGATCGATCTCGTCACACCTCCAGTAACAACAGTAAGCTGGTGTCACCCAAAAGCAAAGCTTCATCAGACTGTGGTTGCACAGACAGTACTCATTTCAAGATCAATTCATTGGTGGTTTTGGTCTTTTCATGACATACCGTATGTTGATGAAAAAAAAAATATATATGAACAATAAAACCTCACACTTCAATTCCACATCATGTTTTAGATCCTGCGGAGATTTAAAAGCTGGACATAAATCATTTAGACAAACAAGACTGATGATGGAGATCTGTGCTTAGTTTTAAAAATGAATTCCAGCAGGGGAAAGCAGTCGGTGTAAGTGTGTGCATTCATGCATATATCTGAGAGTATTCACGTACCTTGCAACAGAGCTATCAACTTGTGCTTAAGTTACCAGCGTAAAGACTGAAATCATGTGTGTTGCTTCCATTCAGTTAAATGCCCTCTACTGTAATTGGTGTCATCTGCAGGTTTTATCAAGTGCCAAGTCTGTTTTTATAATGTGCTTTTATGTGCCTCTGCAGAGTTGCCAACCTGTTCCAACTGCCTCTCCCCACATGTGCATCAGACCTCACTCTTTGATTAAATTTTGAAAGCATGTCCAGGCTTGGTATAGCCCTGTTATTCAGGATGTCTCAATGAGCCTTATGAGAGTTTGGTATCAATTTGTGCACTTGGGCAAAAGCTGCCCCAGAAGTTGTGTTAATTTTTCCTACCCTACAACCTTGGGACTGTTCTGCTCTCTCTAATGACTAAGCAGAAGTTGACAGAGAAGATAAAATAGCAGCTGCAAGTGAAAGTACAGTGTAGTACTCCATAGGTACTATATGTATGTAAATTATTGCAGGGCTGTAATGGGCTTTTGATCATATATTATCTAACCCTATATAGTGTGAAAACTCTAAATACCAATAATTAAGTAATCTGTTATGATATTATGATATCTTGTCCTCTGTGTTCCATTGATGTTTGTTTGCACATTTACTTCCATTAAAACTCCCACAATTAACAATTTCTTTGCAAAAGAACACTCAATAAATCTCAAACATCCACTCCATCAAATGCCAGCCTAACCATTGTCTGGCTGAGTGGCACCTAGATAGATGTTCCAGAATGGCTTTTAACCTCAACCTCTAAATCAGCCACCATTCACTCTGAAACACACTGTATAATGGAAAATATTGACATATTTTGGCATATGCTGAATGTACCGCCTCTAGGATTAGTCATGGCATTGAAGAGAATGCTCTCTCCTTGTCTGACAGCAGGCCTGCCTCGGTGTTCTTCCTGTCTCATTCCCTCCATTTACACCTGTCCAGTGTCTCTTTAACTTCCACAGCCACATGACCAGATCAGAGAAGCCTGGTTATCCAAGTAATGGCTTTCCTTCTGTTGATTCCTCCTGGGTCATGGCCCTGCATCCAGTGATGTATGCTCCATGCAACGGCACTGGACAGCTCATCTCTCTCTCAGCCACATGCACCTCTGAATAAGCACATCCACCCTGGGCCAATCTCTGAAATGCTGCTGTCATTGACATCTACTGAAAACGAAAAGCACTTTAACTATTTAGACCCATGTAATGAGGCTTGAGAGTAGTATTGGAAGTTTAAGAGGAGACATCATCTGTTGGCAGATGTTCTTTTCCCTTTTCTGCTGAGGCAGCCACAGGATTGTCTTAAGGCTGCGCCAACAGCATTATATTTTTATTAATATGATGATAGATGTTCATTTTCATGTACCTCTAATAGCTCCAACATGTGTTTTGTCAATGGGCCACTATTCAGTTTAATAATGCAGCAAATCACAGATTCCTTTTCTGTCCCCAGGCTTCTACCCCAACTTCTGCCCTGCTTGTTTTGGTGTAGCACCAAACACACACTCATGGGATCTTAAGGCTCTCTGATTACATTAATCACCCTTTCTTTAAACTCCTATATGGCATTTCTTCAACATGAGAAACCTCAGCTACGCTGACACACCGTGACATACAGCCTTTAGACTTTAATTGAAAAACTGGCCAAATGTGGAGTGTGAAATGAATATATGAATCACAAATAAAGTAATAAGGGAAAGCAAAGCCAAAGGCCCCCTCCCCCCCCAAAAAAAACACCCCAACAAACAAAAGGCTTTTGCCTTTTGTTTTTTTTTGTTTTTTCTTCACAGGATATGGCACTTACATAAATTATATGAAATGCCATGGACTTTCACCCTCTCTTTCTCTGTCTGTCTCTATTTTCTTTTCTCTCTCCTGCTACCTCCCTAATGTACCCTCCTCAATCCCACTGACATTCCCCACACGTCTGATGGATATCGGTCCATGTCCTCCAGGAGACATATTTCATTATCATGCTGCCACAGTGCTCATCCACAGACCCATCTCCCTTCTAATCAATGACCATGCAGCACAGCAGCAGGCATGAACAATCAAGAAACACACAGCAAAACCTTCGTAAATAATCAAACCATTGGATGAACACAGATGAGTATCAATGGAGCGAAGTAATCTATATCTGAGACGCCACATAGCTGATTCCCTCACATCTGCGCAGATCAATAAAGATGGAAATCTAGCAGAAAAGCCCCAGCTGTCCTCTTACCTGCGTGTCTCTGTGGTAGTCCTCTCTGTGACTGTGCTTTATGAAGACCCTTGGTCTACACAGCAATGCCCTCCTATATGGGCATGCATCTGTGGGGCAAATCAGAGGTCTGCCTTGTATCTGTCAGCATGGAGAAGAGGATGGATCAAGGATCAGAGAGTCCTCCCGGCTGGCAGCCCCCTCTAGCACATCTCCTTGTGTCTCACGTTCTCCTGGGTCATTCCAGCCAGCCCCTCAGCAACCAATTCAGAGGGGGGGGGTGGGAGGTGCTTAGAGCACTGAAGCGGACATGGATTGCCGAACAGAGCACCTCCTCCTCCTACATGTTTGACTGCAGCCAGTGGACATGCTACAGCTGGAGCCTCGGTCCACCTCCCGTTTTCTCCTTGTGCATGTATGTGAGTGTATCTGTGCGTTTCTGTGTGTTTGCGCACACAGAGCTGGCTCCGCTCTGTGTGCTGTGTGTTTAAAACAGAGTCTCTTCCCAAACTGTTAACGCTGCCAATGGCTCTGAGATGTTGAGGCAGTGTGAGAGAGAGGGAGAGAGAGAGTGAGAGAGAGAGAGAGAGAGAGGGTAGAGGGAGATAGCTGCACATGGTATTAATTGTTATTTAATGCCTTTATGTATTTGATATTATTGTTGACATTTGCATTTTATTTTATATTTATTGCTAATCATCTACCAATGTTAATACATTTGTAAATACTCTGTACTGCTCTGGCAATATGGGTTACTGATCTGGTATGCCAGGAAAGCAAAGAGAGAAAGAGACAGAGAGAGAGGTGTGTTGGAGCGGGGGGAAAAGAATGGCAAGGGAGAGTATAGAAAAGGTTGTTTTCCTTCCTGCTATCAGTATCAGTTCAATTAGTGATACATGGCCATGGCTGAGTTAATGAGCCATCCATACACATGAACAGTAGGGGCAGAAAAGATAAGATGTAAGATGTAAAGATGGAGTGTGCATGCTACCTATTTGAGTTTTGCATACAGCAGCTTGCATGTTTACTGTGTGCAACTATATTCCTGTTAGTTATTTTAATGCTAATGAGCATGTTTTAAATTTCTAGCTGAGAACCTTATAGCCTGCTATGTACATATGCACAGTTTAAGCAGACACAGCCAAACGCATACAGAAGAGGAACACCTCAGGCTATCAGTATATCATCTGCCATGATAACCTGCAACTGTAATAGGCTACCTGCCTCCCTGAATGCCCAGAGGAATGCTATATCACACCTTGACAGTGCAAAGGAAAGGAGAGGAGACCCTCCAAAATAAACTTGAAAGGCAGGTGGGCCATTTTGTTAGATGGAGAAACAGGAAGGAGAAGAAAAGAAAATGATAGTCGAGAGGTGAAATGTGGAGGCTCTGTTTCACTGACAGTGCACTCTGTTTTGTTCTCTAAGCATGCTGTCTCTTTTGCTGTGACTGCCTCAAGAATTAAAGAGAGAGACATAAATAGATAGAATAAAGAATAATGAACATCTGAAGATAAGAAGAAAACGTTTTGAAATTGACATAGAAAGAAATGCATGCACTAAGACATTTTCGCATCTGATAAAAAAAAAAAGCATCCTCTTTAGTTAAGTCTTTGTCTTCAGTAGAATAAAGCATGTCCTCTGTTCAGCTTGAAATCAGGTATCATGTTGAAACGGCCAAGAAAAACAGCGGCTACCCTTGTCAACCTGACAGGAAAGGCTATCCACAATCTCCCAGCATCTGTGCAATGTCTAGACAGACAGACTTGCCCATTTTAAGCAGTGGAAAGACCCTCTCCTTGCAGGATGTTCTTGCCTGCTGACAGCCACACCAGCCTTTCTGACTAACTTTCTTGATAATCAATACAGCCCTCTGTGTCACAGAAACACAAGTTTACGTCATCGACGTTCCACTTCCAGGATTTCTCCTGTGCTGTCGGAAATTTTACGGATGTCTTTTTTGGCTGGATGTCCACAAACTCTGGTCAATTTATGAGGACTCTGGTTACCTGCTCCTCACATCTCTGCAGGGTAAATCCAGACAGCTAGCTAGACTCTCTGTCCTATCTGAGTTTTCTGTTGCCTGACTAAAACAACTTTTGAACATACACATGCTCCACCAAAACAAGTTCCTGTCCGAGGCTATTATGCAGTGGCACCGTGGCTCTGTCCGGCGCTTAGCGCCACCCATGATGATTGTGATTGGTTTAAAGAAATGTCAATAAAGCACAGCACATTTTTCTCCCATCAAGGAATGCTGTGTTGACTTTTCCTCTACCACAGCGCCGTAGAGGAAGGTCTGGCAAAGCCAGACAACAGAAACACTGAATTCTCCCAGATATGAGTGCCTGACCATGCATGACCAATCATAACCATAAAGAGTGAATTTTGAAAATTTAAATGAGGGAAAGGACTGTGAATAAAAAGGAAGAGGAAACATGAAAAGGAAGTCGTAAATGTGAAATGAACTGAATAACAAAATTTATAAAATTCACTCACAATGTGCCTTCATTGACTATTGACTTCATCCCACAGCAGAGCTTAGTGTAGCCTTACTGAATCCAGACCTAAAACTGCAGGGAAACATTTCTGCGCTGACCTGGGGTGTGCTTTTGAAAGCTATTCCTGTCACTCGGCTGTGTTAATCTAACTCTGTAATCTGCTGCTAAATCAGGCTTTAGGAATGAGCCGAGGCAACTACTGAGGCAATCTAGTGGTGAAGAATCAGCCTCGTGGAGTGTGTGTGTGGGGTAATTATGCATGAGGAAGACGGTTAGTGCTGTGCTGGATGTTGGCAGAGGACTAACAGATGGTAATTCCCTCTCGCTCCTGCACTTCTGGCAGACCTCTGGATTACAAATGAACTGGTACCTACGTTCAGGAACACATATCAACTGCCACACTGCTGTTCCTACTGGTAGAGAAACTGGAATATTTAGCAACATAAGCAAGATCGTGCCAAAAAGAGACTTTATAAGCTTTTAAAATTGTTCTTTTTAAACTTTTTGATAGGATCTACGTACAGCAAATACACCACAAGCATGATTTCAGGCAAAAACCTTACATAGGTGGAAGTAATAAAAAATACAGGCATAAAGTAACTAAACTATATAATTATATTTGATGAGACAAAGCTGACTGGTGCAAACTTACTGCTGATATCTCTAAGCTAATTGTAATAACAGCTGTAGATGACTAAAACCTATTTTTTACAAGCTAATTGATCCAAATAATTGAGGTGCTGGTTAAAATATTAAGTTTATTAGCTTTAAAATATGTTATGAAGGAAAGTTAAGTATGTGACCCCTGAAATTGACATGACTTGATCCACTAGAGAGAAAAAATATCAATATCAGATTTTTTAATTACAGAAACATTCAGTCCACTTCATAGAATAGAGGTTCCAAATAAGAGAGCACTTAAACAGACAAGTTTAGTTTTGAAAATGTTAACTACCATATGACATATGGGAGAGAGTATAGATATTATAAAGGAGGAAAAAACTGGAGAACTAGAACTCGTCTACTTCGACTGGCTGTCATACCACACACTAACTGAGTTAAAGAAAAAAACATGTGAAAGTGCATTTCAGTAACATTACTATAAGATGGAGGGGTGCAATGGCTGGTTCAAAGCTTCACACAGAGAGAAAATTACTTTTCTGTCAGAGAAGAATCTCTGCTGTCCTGTGTGCTGTGAAGTCTTTGGGTGTCTTGTCCTCCTGTCATCTAGCCACAGCTTCTGTAATCAAAAAAGCATACAGATTGAGACCCATTGATGAAGCTGCACAGAATGCCATAAAAGAGCTCCAGAGATCCCTGAAGCTCTTATGGGACTAACTGGAGCTTGTTAAGAAAGTTAAATTAAAGTTCGATCAAACAGCAGAACACATTAAGGGCCAGGCCCGACACACAGAGAGGCAAATTAATGAGAAATTTATGAAGCTTCACCAGTTTCTGGAAGAGGAGGAGGAGGCTAGGATGGCTGCCATGAGGGAGGAAAAGGAGCAGAAGAGCCAAATTATGAAGTAGAAGATTGACAGGCAGGTCAGAGCCCACAGAGGAGGAGCTGAGAGCGGAAGACGTACATGACAAGCCTGCTGTAGAAAGAGTTAGCAGATAGGGGGATGACCTGGAGCCGCTCTCAGGAGCTCTGATAGATGTGGCCAAACATCTGGGGACCCTTACCTTCTACATCTTGGACATGAAGAAGGAGATACCCCCCTTCATACCTGTTATTCTGGATCCAAACACTGCCGGTCCACATTTATTCATTTCTTCATGTCTGAACATCTGAACAGTGTGAGATGTGGGAAAATACGATGATTAAAGATTACTTCTGTGTCTTGGGCTCCGAGGGCTTTTGCTCAGGGACTCACCGCTTTAGCAGAAACAGTATGGGGGGTGAGCGATGGTCAAGTGAAATGAAAATGCCTCCCTTAAATTGCAATTACGTATATATTAACATTCACAGTGGCAGTGCCCTCTTGTGGCCACCCATATTTGTTACAGGAGCAAAGAAAGGAAGGTAATAAAGTCTTAGAGCGCCAAATTCCTCATAAAGAGACAGGAAACACAAAAAACAAAGACTTTGACCCAGGAGATGTGGGGTTTGAGTCTTGTTGAAAATAAAAAGTAAACAGTACATTTTTCTTAACAACTCTGCGTCACATGCATGACTGGAAGTTAAGTAACATGACGTGATTTTAACCCAGACCACAATATTTTTTCTTAAGTCAGTAGTTTTGGTGGCTGAACCTAAAGAAACTGCAACCGTTTGGGGATGAGGATGGAAAATGCTCCTGTGGGTCGCATTAGAGGGTAGGAATAAAAAACACCATTGTATGGTTTGGAGGACTTGTTGAATAGGAAATGAGATAAAGGCTGTTTTGTAATACATTTGTGATGTAAGAGTCCAGAGTCATGTACTGTACACAGTTCCGAGATGGTATAAAATTGTATACATTTGGTAACTTGAGTGGGGTTTCCTTTGATAATTCAAAAGTAAAAAAAAAAAAAAAAAAGTCATACTTTACCATGGTAATTACCTGTAATGGAATGCATTTGACCGACTCGATTTTAGTCATGGACCACTCTGCCTCCGGGAGGCATCTTCTGTTGCTTTTTTTGACTTCCTGTCAAACATGTCTTTCTTTATTTCTGTCACAGTATGGCTCTGTGAGAGAACAGTATTGACAGCTGTGGTAATAATTCTAGGTCCACTAATACCACTAACTGACACTGCTAAAAGTGTTCTACTTTCATTTGCTGATTTCCAACAGCAGGAAAAGGTCCCTGCTGTGAAGTTCTTCCTTCTACTCTTGAGTGTTCTTGCTCACAAATAGAGCATAACTAGTGGCCTTTTATAGAAATCTGGGAGCACTGATTATGCTAATAATCACATCTTCACAGGTACAGGTGATATTCATCATGAAACAAGTTTGTACAGTTAAGAGTGTTTGATGAATCTGACTGAGAAGAGTCATACAAGCAAACCTGATGGCGATTTAGGAGAAGTAAATAACAATGGTCTGTGACATTCGCAATAACAGTGGCAATGAAAGTGGCATCAAGAAATACTTACTGGGATGAATATGCAGGTACGATGGGAGAAGACGAGGTTAACAAATAAAGGGTTGATTTGGTGTTAAGATGCACATTAAAAATAATTACAATGTTTGCATTTAATAATCAAAGTGTACATTAATATTTCTACAAGGTAATAAGAAAGGAAAATGGGTAAACAAGGTAACTGTTTTGATATTGCTTGACATACTTATGGTATAATTTATTTTTTCAAAGTATCATCAGTATAATGAAATTAATTTACAAAATTATAAAAGTTGATGTTATTTTGGAGTGTTATATGTTGATAAAGTGTGCAGTACATTGCCATTGTTGCAGGGGGAACAAAACATTCGACGTAGCCTGGGAGAGAAGGCCACCTTTATAGCTATAACTAATAGCTAATATATTATATAATATAATATGTTTGAAAATGATAATGAAATCTGGCGATTAACGTTGATGTTAGAGAACTCTCACTGGGATCAAAATGGTGTTTTGGATGACATTGGACAATAGAGTATTTCTGTAGCTATCATGGTTTTACTCCATATATGTGTGTGCACAATTCAATCAACACAAGTCAAATTTTCATATTTTATGGTAATATAATAAAGTAGAGTGTGCCATGCTATGTTTGGCTAAGGTTTGTGTAAGCTTGGATAAGTTTTTAGTGCCTGCGTTTACTTCATTACTTAATTTTAAAAGTACTTGCAGTGTAATTTATTTCTAGGTCCTTTAAAAATGTATTACCTAGCTGTATATTTACAGTATTTCTTCTCTCCCCTATGGTTACTTAGTTGTATAGTATAGTCATATGTCCATATGTGCAAAATATTTTTGGTATAATCTTAGAGCTACAATTTACTGCATTACTGTGCTTTATTACAGATCAACAGCACATATGCAACCATGCAAATGATTTGAATTTTCATCCAATTAACTACTCAAATTAACATTTACACAAGGCATGACAAGTTCAGAGATGTTTCTGTTTCACACACTAATTCTGATGTGAGACACACAGGTTCACACAGATGCACACAAGAAATCCTCACCAATCCAAAGTTCTATGACCTTGTGAGAGAGGATGAAGCAGCGGCTTGCATTGAGAAGGTGCTGATTGTGATCATAAGACTTGCATGTCTTTGATCTCTACAGCATGGAGGCTTAACAGTCAATTAACCCTATGATCTCTTCTGATCCCTTAAGGTTTGCCCCACATATACAGTACACACTGCACACACAGTTGTCCCGCACACAGATAATGGCTCCATCATCTCTTTCAATGGTAAAATTTGCACTGCAGATTTATGTACACACACATCTTTCTTCCTCATCCTCCTCATCACTTTCAGAGATCAAGTGTTACACAGTTTGGCATTGGCAGTTCAGTGCATCTATTGGATTTAATGAGTGGCTGAGCAATGAAAACATAATGGGAAATAAGTAAGTTAATATCCACAGTGACCCTAGGCTGAACTGACGTGACACCCGGCTGTACTAATGAGATATTGACCGACTCATGCTTGTGTGAAGACAAAACCTGAAGTGAAAACATACAGACTTAGAAAGACAAAGAAAACACAACATAGTCACCTTTTTTCCACTCTAGATGTAAAGGTGGGCATCTGCGAAGAAGAAGAAATACTAAGTATGAAGGGCTTACTGATTATCAGCTCTTTTCATATAATGTAATTCCACGCTTCAAAAAGCCCATTTATTTCCCTCTCATTTCTGAAGGAAATTTTGCACTTACATTATTAAATGGCAAACTGGAGCACTCGTATTTCAAGTCCAGTTCATTACTAATAATTGTGATATTGGCATTTTCACTGTAATACAAAACAGTGGCATATTTAATTTGATTTTAATGAATTTATGCATTTATTTATTTATTGGATTAAATGTGCTTAGAAATTTGGTACGTGTCCTTAATGCTCAAAAGACAACTTAAAAACCAGGTATTCATGATGGCGACATATTTTTTTTTTAGGCATATATGAGTGCTGTATATACTCTATGAATGTTTCTCTGTATTTCTATTTCACCTAGATCATGGTCATGTCTCTCTATTTAATTTTCTGACAATCATGCTTCCCCATTTGTTTTCCAGTGCAGCTGTGTTCAAATCAATTCAGAATTTAATTAAGTCAATTAAATCAAATGAATTAGGTTAACTTAGTGTGTTCAGAGACATAATTCACAATAACAACAGCACACAGTAAGCGTATAACAAAACATGTCACACTTGGACTTAGCATACATCCGGCTATTTGCACTGTCAATGTGTCAATGTGTTTTTTGGGCAGTTTAATTCAATGACCAGAGGGCAGAAGCTGGAAGGCTGTATGTGTTTTTGGCCTTTCTCACCCCATGCATCTGTGAGATTTCGTCTGTGCCACACGTTTATTCTTACAAGGTATTTCTACCTCCCCAGACAGCTTTTGTTGTTAGGTGAGGGTACAGAAAGGAACCTAGAAAGAAAAAAAATAATAATTTGTGTTGTTTTGCAGCATGGTGTTTCCTGCTGGGTTTTGTCCAGCTCTCCATCAAATCCCATCATTTTGTGTGTGTGTGTGTGTGTGTGTGTGTGTGTGTGTGTGTGTGTGTGTGTGTGTGTGTGTGTGTGTGTGTGTGTGTGTGTGTGTGTGTTTTAAACCAATTGTGCTGCACTAAAGTGATAAAAGCATATGGCTTAAGGCTGTGTCCTTTGAAAAGAAAAGACTCAGACAAAACGAGATAACTCTTCCCATAAGTGTTTGCCAGGCATATCAAGGACCTGGCTGTCATTATCATGGGAATAAGTCTAAAAATAGCCTTTGGGACTCAAACCAGTCAAAGAGCAGCACATTGGACATTAGACGGACACAAAGCAGGCATGGTAGTACAGAACCCTGGGCTTCTGGGATCCTTTGCCCGGGGTCAATTTTAAGGTCTTTTTTGAAACTACACAAACAATCTTGCACCCCCTCCCTTTTGTGAGAACAACAGGAGGTCTGGTTATTACTGATTGCAATTGGCAGTCTTGCAAAGTTGAATTCACACTCTGCACACTGGAGCCTGACAAATGCTGGCTAAACTTCCTGTCAGAAGATGAATCAGCTTTAGGTGTCAGAGGCCTGTGTAACAGCCCAATTTGAAAGATATGATATTGATTGCCTGTACTTCTTTTTGAGCTCATTGCAGCCATGGTTGCTCATGTTTTTTAGTATTATCAAAATTTATTTTCTTAATCAAGATTATCACAAGTTGGTATCTCTTTACAACTAGATAATATATTGGTTGTCTTCAAACTGTGGCTTAAATTAGGTAAATGATCTTTGGTGAGATCACAAATTGTGAAAAGTTGGTCATCAAACATGCAGTTAGCTGTTCGGGTCCCGGATATCTGTGACCTCAGCAGTCCTGTGTGCAGCCATTGTTTCACTTGCTTTTTAACTCCTCTAATCTCAAGATCCTGACTTAATTGTCTTGTTATCTCAAGATAGTAAATTAATGGTTTTTCAAGGTCACAACTGCAGTCTAATTGCTGTTACGTGTATGAAAGGCAATTGCAGTAGACCTGATGATGGACTCACTGTTATGGTTTGGGGTTTTGTTGGGTTTATTTTCTCTCTCCCCTTTTCCTCCTTCTGTTTTGTCTTGGTTTTTCCCTGGTCTTGAGATTCTGGTCCCGTCTTATGTTTCCCTGTCTGCTTATGCTACTTCCTGTTTTATTTTGGTAGTCTTGTTTCCTGTCTTGTTTTGTCTTGTCTAGCTTCACTTTGTTTGTCTGATTGTCCAGCCCCGCCCTAATGTGATTCACCTGACGTCTCACCTGTTCCTCATTACCTCATGTATTTAACCCCCGTGTTTCTTTTGTCCTGTGTCAGATCCTTTTGTCCGTCTAGTCTACGCGCCATGTCTCCGTGCCCTCCGTGTTCTTCGCCCCGCTCTTCTAGTGAGTTGTTTCCTGGCTTTCCTTTGTAAGTGTTACCCCCCTGTGATCTGGCGTTGCCTTGCCCCCCTCTACTCTGCTTGTGGTTGTTTTTGCTTTTGGACTTTGGGATTTTGGTTGCTCCGGAACTTTGCCCGTTCCTGTTTATTTTGAATAAATCTGTGTTTGTCAACTCCTGCCTGCCTCCTGTACTCTGCATTTGGGTCCTCACCTCCTCATCCCATAACATAAGGATCTGACCATTATGGACCCAGCAGAGTACCAATTGAACCTCTCCTCCACCCCTCGACCCGGCTGCGGAGTTTATGACCACCACGTTCCGCAGTCTCTACGAGGACGACCCCACCACCACTTGGCACCTTATGATGGTGCGGTGGGAAAGGGTGGACGAGGAGTATGGTCCCCTCCCGGAGTCGGCAGAGCAGGCGGAGTTCTGGAGAGACCCAGCTGACATTAGGGAACGTCATAAGGCTCTTAGCCGGCTGGAATACGGCCTCAGGCGATTCCTCGTGGAGCTGGGCAGGACCACCGATGAGGCGCCAGCTGACTATCTGTCAGCTGATGCGGAACACGGTGGCAGGCAAGCCGTGGACCCTGAAGGCGCCGGGTGTGGCCAATATTATCAGGGAGGTCTACCGGCTGGAGGCGAGCCTGCAGCTCTCCTGACCACCACCAGCGAGCTGGCGCCCAGCGACGCGGAGCCCCAGCCGTCTTCCGCCGACAACGGGCATCCCCAGCCGCCGCCGCGCGGAGCCCCAGCCGTCTTCCGCCGACAACGGGCATCCCCAGCCGCGCCGCTGCGCCGACGGTCATCCCCAGCCGCCGCTTGCCGCCGCCGCCGGTCATCCCCAGCCGCCGCCGCCTGCCGACGCCGACGGTCATCCCAGCCGCCGCTTGCCGACGACGGTCATCCGGCCGCCGCCGCCGCCGCCGGCGCGGTTACCTGCCGCCGCCTGACAACGACGACTGTTACCCTCGCCGCCGCGGAGCCCCAGGGAGTGTTCACTGCTCAGTCCTCCCTGGGGGCCTCCCCGGAACCTGAAGGGCCTGCCGGCCCCCCTGAACCTGAAGGGCCTGCCGGCCCCCTTGAACCTGAAGGGCCTGCCGGCCCCCCTGAACCTGAAGGGCCTGCCGGCCCCCCTGAACCTGAAGGGCCTACGGGCCCCCCTGAACCTGAAGGGCCTGCCGGCCCCCCTGAACCTGAAGGGCCTACGGGCCCCCCTGAACCCGAAGGGCCTACGGGCCCCCCTGAACCCGAAGGGCCTACGGGCCCCCTGAACCCGAAGGGCCTACGGGCCCCCCTGAACCCGAAAGGCCTGCCGGCCCCCCAGACCCAGACCGGTTGACTGGCCCCCCTGACCCAGACCGGCCGACCGGCCTTCGTGACCCAGACCGGCCGACCGGCCTTCGTGACCCAGACCGGCCGACCGGCCTTCGTGACCCAGACCGGCCGACCGGCCTCCTTGACCCAGACCGGCCGACCGGCCTTCGCGACCCAGACCGGCCGCCCGTCCCCCGTGACCCTGACCGGCCGCCCGTCCCCCGTGACCCTGACCGGCCGCCCGTCCCCCGTGACCCTGACCGGCCGCCCGTCCCCCGTGACCCTGACCGGCCGCCCGTCCCGTGACCCTGACGGCCGACCGTCCCCGTGACCCTGACCGGCCGACCGTCCCCGTGACCCAGACCGGCCGACCGTCCCCGTGACCCAGACGGCCGCCCGTCCCCGTGACCCAGACGGCCGCCCGTCCCCGTGACCCAGACGGCCGCCCGTCCCCGTGACCCAGACGGCCGCCTGTCCCCCGTGACCCAGACCGGCCGACAGTTCCCTCTGACCCTGACTGGCCTGCCGGCTCCCTTGGTCCCCGGCTGGCGCTCGGTGGTCCTGGCCCCCGACTGATGACCAACAGTTTTGGCCCTCAGTCAGCGGTCGGCGTCCCCGACCCCCAGCCGGGGTTGGGGCCACTACCCTCTCTGGGCACTGGCTCCCGGGACCCCCCTCGCTCTAGGCCTGGGGGTTCCCCGGGACCCAGTCCCCCCAGAGCCAGTTCCTGGACTTCCTCCGGCCCTGGTCCCCGGGGCCCCCTTCTGGGTTCCCCGGGTTCCGGGTTCGCCGGAATCCCAGCCCCCCGTGTCTTAGGTCCCCTAAACCCTAGCTTCCCTGGTCTTGTGTCTGTCCCAGTCTCCGTGCTTTTCCCTGTCACTGTATCTGTACCTGTCCCTGTCTCTGTGCCTGTTTGTGTACCTGTCCCTGTGCTTGTCCCTGTGTCTTCGTCTGTCCCAGTACTCGTCTCAGTCCCGTGTCTGTCCTTGTCCCGGTGTTTGTCCCTGTCCCTGTCACCGTCTCTGTCCCTATCACCGTTCCTGTCCCTGTCTTCCTCCCTGTCTCTCGTCCGCCCCATCCCAATTTATCACCAAGCCCAACCCGTGTGTGTTTCGTCATCCCGTCCGTCCGTCTCAGTCTGTTCCCTTTATGTCCCCACCTGTCCGTTCTGTCCCTCAGTCTGTCCCGTCCGAGCCGGCCTGGTCCCTCCGCAGGGTTCCTAGTGTGCCCCCCCGTGGGCTTCCCCGTGTGCCCCCCCGGGGGCTTCCTCGTGCTTTCCATGCGCCCCGTGGGCTTCCTCGTGCCCTCGTGTGCCCCCTCGTGGGCCTCCTCCCACTCCTAGGGTGCCCCGCCGCAGGCTTTTCCGAGCGCCTCCGTGGGCTTTCCCGTGTGCCCCTTCGCGGGCTTTCTCATACGCCCACTAGTAGGCCCCCCTGTGCGCCCCCGTCCGGTCCCTCTTGCGCCTCTTAAGTCCCTTCCTGCTTCCTTCCTCTCTCCCTTCTTGTGTTGTTCTTGTGTATGTCTCTTAGCCCCTTCCTCTCTTTCTTTCTGTGTCCTTGTCTTGTCCCCCCTCTCTGTCTGTCCTGCTCCCTGTGTCCCTTTTCTGCCTCTGTGTCTTGTTTTGTCTCTTAGTCTTGTTTCTGTCCTTCTCCCCGTATCTCTCGCGCTGTCCGCCTTGCTCCCGGTGTCTCTCTTCTGTCCCTATTTTGTCTCTCTGCCCCACTTGTCCAGTCTCTCTGCGTGTCCCTATCACTCCCTTCTTATCTCGTTAAGGATTTCCCTATTTGCCCCTGTCTGCCTGAGATTTCCTCTCTCCATATGTCTGTCTGCCCGACTCTCCGTCCTACCGTCCGCTTTCTGCACGCGCTGTTCCTGCCCCTGGTCGCTTCTCTGCTCCTTTTTCTGTCCCTCTCCTCCGGTTCCTCACTTGTCCCCGTCTTCGCTTCGTCCCTTTCCTAGTCTCCGTCGCTCTGTCTTTGTTCCCTGTGTCTGCCTGTCTGTCTTGTCCTTTGTCTTTTTCTCTTTCTGCTGTCATTCCCTCTATTCCTCCTATTTGTGCGTATATCTCCCTCTTTCTATGTGGGTCCTTGTGTCCCTTGCGCTCTGTTTCCTTTTCTCCCGCCACCTGTCTTGCTCTTTGGGCCTTTTCTCTCTCTGTGTCCCTCTCTTTCTGTGCCCCTGATCCCTCCTTCGCTTCTCTTCCTTGGGTCCCTCTTCGGTCTCTCCCTCTCCGTCTGCCTGGCTTCCTGTCCATCTTTCCTTGTCCTGGTATCTGAGTCGCTTTACCTCCCTTCCTGTCTGCTCTGCTCTCTGTGTCCCGTGGCCTTTCTGTCCTTGGCTCTGTCGGTCCGCTCTTTGTGTCTCCTTTGCTTTGTCTCTTTGTCTTGTCCCCTTCCACAGTTCTTCCATCTCCTCCTCCTAGATCCTTCCTTTCCTCTTGCTTCCTGTCACCTTGTCTCTTCGCTCGCCTCTCGGCCTCTGTCTGTCGGCCTCACTCTCAGTGTCCCTCCGTCTCTTTCTCCTCGTTTGTGTGTTTTCTTCTGTCTCTGTTTGTGTGTCTTGGTGTCTGTCTGCCTCTCTCTCTCTCTCTTTGTGTGCGTCTCTGTATCCCTCACGCTCTGCCTCTCTTTTCCCCGGTCTGTCTCACTCTCTGTGTCTGTCTTTTCCTCTCTTTCTGTCTGTTTGGATCTATGTCTCCCTTTTTCATCTCGTCTTGCACCTTCTTTTGCCCTGTCTTTTCTTGTCTTCTTGTTTCCTTGTCGTCTCGCCTATTTGGCATATCTCCCCTCTTGTCCGTTTCGTCTCATAGCCTCTCTCCGTCTCCGAGCCCCTTTTCGTCTCCTTGCCTTCCTTTCGCCCCCTTTTCTTCTTGTCTCTCGCCTTGTCTCCTAGCCTATTTCGTCTTGCCCGCTCCTTCCTTCTCAGTCCCTCTCTCGCTCCTTCCTTCTCAGTCCCTCTCTCGCTCCTTCCTTCTCAGTCCCTCTCTCGCTCCTTCCTTCCCAGTCCCTCTCTTGCTCCTCCCTTCTCAGTCCCTCTCTTGCTCCTCCCTTCTCAGTCCCTCTCCCGCTCCTTCCTTCTCAGTCCCTCTCTAGCTCCCTCCTTCCCGGTCCCTATCTCGTTCCCTCCTTCCTGGTCCCTCTCTCGGTTCCTCCCTTGTTCCCTTATGAGTTCCTCTGTTCCTCGTGCCCTTTCCCTGCTCCTCTGTGCCCCTTGTGCCCTGATTCCTGGCTTCTCTGGGTCCCGGTCCCCGGCCCCCTCCCTCTGTGCTTTTCGCCCTCCTGGGTCGTTTTTGGTTTTTGGGGTTTCTTTTTTGACATCTGGGATCTGTCTTTGGGGGGGGGGTTCTGTTATGGTTTGGGGTTTTGTTGGGTTTATTTTCTCTCTCCCCTTTTCCTCCTTCTGTTTTGTCTTGGTTTTTCCCTGGTCTTGAGATTCTGGTCCCGTCTTATGTTTCCCTGTCTGCTTATGCTACTTCCTGTTTTATTTTGGTAGTCTTGTTTCCTGTCTTGTTTTGTCTTGTCTAGCTTCACTTTGTTTGTCTGATTGTCCAGCCCCGCCCTAATGTGATTCACCTGACGTCTCACCTGTTCCTCATTACCTCATGTATTTAACCCCCGTGTTTCTTTTGTCCTGTGTCAGATCCTTTTGTCCGTCTAGTCTACGCGCCATGTCTCCGTGCCCTCCGTGTTCTTCGCCCCGCTCTTCTAGTGAGTTGTTTCCTGGCTTTCCTTTGTAAGTGTTACCCCCCTGTGATCTGGCGTTGCCTTGCCTCCCCCCTCTACTCTGCTTGTGGTTGTTTTTTGCTTTTTGGACTTTGGGATTTTGGTTGCTCCGGAACTTTGCCCGTTCCTGTTTATTTTGAATAAATCTGTGTTTGTCAACTCCTGCCTGCCTCCTGTACTCTGCATTTGGGTCCTCACCTCCTCATCCCATAACACTCACACTGTTGACAGATTAAAGTAACAGACACGAATGATCGTGACATTAGATTTGACATTAGTCAACACCTGACTCTTGCAAAGTTTAAATTAAATTCCATATGTTCATGTTTGTCATAGGTATTTAAAGGGATATTTCACCAGTAAAAAGATGAATATATTTTTAAATTGGATCACTTATGTAGATGAAATGTGAATTTGTTTCAGAAATTGGTGCCGAGAAAATCCAGAAAAAGTGTTTTCGGTTCGTGTGGATGAAAGACACCAAATCCCAGAATGCACTTGCTTTGCTGCTTTACGAGTCCACTCCCAAGCCACGCTTACAGTTTATAGACATAGACAGATAGTGAGGCATTCAACTAAACTCAAGTGTGTTTTATTGTAATTTCAACCACATACACGAAACAACGTTTTGATTGCGAACTTTATGGAGCCTATAATGTGTGCAATAAATGTAGCCTGTTTTGTATGTAGACCAGCAGTTAGCAGTAGTTAGATAAAAGCACCCCATTTCTGCACCAGTCTGTGTCTGTGTTATCACAGCCCAACTCTACGAGTCTTACCCGACAGAGCAGCATCTGCTCGGAAGGCTAGCAGGCCTGGTAGCTAGATAGCGGAAGTGCAGATTTGATTTGAGTTTGCGACAAATAGCCTAGATGCTAACGAAAGATGCTTACTTCTGTAATGTCAGTACAATAAAAATAGACCTGCTACAAGTCAAGGTCAAGGCAAGGTCACTTTATTTTCCCTGAGGAGCAATTGTTTGTATAACCAGCAGACAGACATAAGGACAAGACACAACAATACAGCAAAACATTAAATCCCACAGTATCTAAAACACAACAGTGAAAATAATACATTTAAAACAGGTCTGGCAAATTGTTTAAAATGGAAATGGAAATCAGAATAAAAGAGTTTCTGAGTCTATTGAACCTGTATCTGGGCATGGAGTACCTGCAGACTAAGGTAGCTTAAACTGGCAAGACAAGGAGTGGCTAGGGTCAGCTGCAATGGATTGGGCCTTCTTTGCCACTCTGCTAGAGTAGATGTGGGAGAGAGTGGGGAAGTTGATGCCTGCAATCTTGCTACTGTAGTATCTAATGACTTGTGACTTGAATCAGGTTCTGTTCAAATCAAGCACTATGAGCCAATACAAAGGGTTAATGATTTCCATTTGAGTGAAAAGATAGAGTAAACTTTGAAAGGAATAACTTGAATAACCCAGCATGTGATGTTATCCAAAAATGTGACCTTTTACTATGGCCACGTAGCAAACCTGTATGTGACTTGGCATGTACATAACCTAAATATATCCTATATAAAGTGCTTCTAAGATATTGAAAGACAGAGTGTGTATATCTGGCGGAGACACTTTCCAAGTTTCAGCAGAGCTTGTAAATTGACGGTGAATCTTTGATATTATACATTTTATAATCAGGAAACAGTGTCAGGCCGCTTCCTTATCAAACACATTATTCAAGCATTGCTGTTCAGACACCACACTACATGCCTTGACGATACTCTCTAGTCGTCTTTTGTTTTTGATGGACAGAGAATCAAACCAGCAGATAAAACAGAAGGTTAAAACCGACTCAACAAAACAGCAATAAAATATTCTCATAAAAGTGGGGTCAATATTAAAATTCCTCAGTTTTTGAAAAAGTACATACGCTGGTGGGCTTTGGCACAGACGGCATCAGTGTGTGGTTCAAAACATAGCTTACTATCAATTATTGTGCCAAGGTACTTATATTGTTGTACTGTCTCAACAGGTTGGCCATCAATGATAATTGGGGGGGAGGGGGGAACTGTTTCCTAAAATCAATAATTATTTATTATTGGAGACATTTATGTTTAAAAAGAAGCACTTACACCAATCACACCAAAAATTACACCAAACTTAACGAAGTTTGTTAGCAATCAGACACAACACAGGCTGTCACTTGAATGGTGTTTTGAGCTAACATTAGCAATCAAACAGCCATGGATAGCTAAAACGTTTTTGAAATGATTTCCATCTTCTGTTATTGTTTGTAATGAGAAAAATTTGTTAGTTCATGGATTTCCCATATTTCAGTATGACACGTTATGCCGTAAACCGTTTGAGGCTCAATCCTATTTCTCCATCTTACCCCTTACTCCTACCCCTTGGCCCTTGAAACCAAGTGGTAAGGGTTAGGGGTGAAAACATACCCCTATGAGAAATGAGATTCAGCCTAAATCTGAGCATGCGTAACTCTCATCTGCACTTAACTCACATCAGGCAGTGACATCCGGTACACTGTTGTTCAGCCATGTTTCCACAAAAATAAAAACATAACAGTCTCTGAACTCGTGTTGGGAGTTTCGTTGAAGTTGGATGTAGTTCAGTTGGTTGTCTAATGATCAGACACTTGTAAGCAGGATGGATCGGACAGGTGGCCGTCTAGCGTTAGCTTTCCATCTAGCTAGATCTCCTGCCCTCATTTGGCTTTCAGCTTTCACGCACACCGTCATCGATGTCCTCTTATCTGGCTAGCGGCATCGGGCGACACCGCTGGCTGAGGTGCTGGTCTCCGTAGCAGGCAAAAGCTGACGTAGTGTGTTGAGTATACCGTCTGTAATAAGGTTTCCTGCATATGCTTCGATCTGTACCTATGTATCCTGGTGGTACACACGTGCGGTAGTTTGAATGCACATAATTGTTGTAAAAGTTTACTGCTGAAAAGAAAGAGCTGTAGCTTAACTCTAAGATGGCTGACACTCGACTCGCTTTTGCTCGCTTTGGGTAAAGAGTCCAACCCCCTAAGGGCAGGTTGAAAACATGCGGAACTAGCTAGAATAGAATAGAAAGCCTTTATTGTCATTATACACAAGTGCAGTACCTGCGCAATGAGATTGAAGCAACCCCTTTACAGTGTCGACACAAAATATAAAAATATAAAATATAAGAATGTAAAATATAAAAATATAAAGTATAGGTAGTGCAGAGAAAAAGAGAGGGGAGGGGACCTGGTGCACAGTCCTGTGTCCTGAGAGCAACTATATACATATTTAAAATAGCTTTGTATACACATAGTGTGAAAAGTAAATAAGTAATGACAACAAATAAATAAATATTGCACTGAAATGAAATAAAATGGTTAAATATTAAATATTGCACTGTATGAAAATGCACAGAATTCCAGTGTCCTTTAGGTATTATATAACAGTATTTCACAGTAGGAGGGAAGAAGAAAGTCTGGGGGCTGGGGGTAGGCTATGGAGTGAAGTCAGTGCATGTGTGAGTTCAGGGTGGTTATGGCTTTTTGGAAAAAAAACTGTTCTTGAGTCTGTTAGTCCATGCTCTGAGCCGGGGTGGGATCTGTCCTTGATGATGTTCTCTGCTCTGCTGAGGCAGCGGGAGGTGTAGATATCCATCAGGGAGGGGAAAGGGCAGCCAATGATCTTTTGTGCTGACTTTACAACCCTCTGCAGCCTCTCCCTGTCTGCCACGGTGCAACTGCAGTACCATACTGTGATGAAGTTCAGGACCTCCTCTCTGTAGGCTGCCTCCTCTCCCTTTGAGATGAGTCCGACCAATGTTGGGTCATCAGCTTCGTCAACTTGACGATGAGGTTGTTGCTGTTTGCCGGACTGCAGTCGTGGGTGTAGAGACAGGACAGGAGGGGGCTCAGCACACAGCCCTGTGGGGAGCCGGTACTCAACGTGCGAGTGGAGGAGAGGTGGGGGCCCACCCTTACCGTCTGAGGCCGATTGGTGAGAAAGTCCTTTATCTAGGCACATGTGTGAGGGGTTAGACCGAGAGTGACCAATTTGGAGATGAGAATGTCCGGGATGATTGTGTTGAAAGCAGAGCTGTAATCCACAACGAGCATCCGGACGTAGCTCTGGTGCTGCTCCAGGGGGTTCAGCGCAGAGTGGAGAGCTACGGCAATGGCATCCTCTGTGGATCTGTTCATGCGGTATGCAAACTGATAGAGGTCCTAGTCTGGGGGGAGGTAGTTCTTGATATGTTGGAGAACAAGTCTCTCAAAGTACTTCATGATTACCAGGGTGAGGGCCACAGGACGGTACACATTTAGGCTGGTGATGGGAGACTTATTTGGCACTGGATTGATTGTGGCTGATTTTAGGCAGGGCAAGATGACTGCCTGTGCCAGGGAGAGGTTGAAGATCCTGGTAAAGATGAGAGCAAGCTGGTGAGCGCACGCCCTGAGCACCTTGCCAGGTACTCTGTGTCTGGGCCAGCAGCCTTCCTTGTGTTCACTGCCAGGAGTACTTTTCCGACGTCATGCTCCTTTACGGTGAGTGGGGTGGTGCAGGAACCAGATGTGGATGGGGGCAGGGCTGGGGTAGTGCAGGAACCAGGTGGGGGTGTAGGCAGGGCTGGTGCGGATGAAGGAAGCGAGCAAAGCAGCAATTCAGCTGTTCTGCCAGCTTCGCACTCAGGTCCCCTGATGTTGCATCACAGCCTCTGTAGTTTGTGATGTCATGTATGCCCCGCCACACCTCCCATGTGTTGTTGCTAGACAGGTGGGACTCTATGCTCCTCTTGTGGTCCCCTTGGCTCTTTAAATTCCACTTTTCAGTTCAGATCAAGCAGCCCAGGGCTGGTCCTTTGAGATGAGTCCGACCAATGTTGGGTCATCAGCTTCGTCAACTTGACGATGAGGTTGTTGCTGTTTGCCGGACTGCAGTCGTGGGTGTAGAGACAGGACAGGAGGGGGCTCAGCACACAGCCCTGTGGGGAGCCGGTACTCAACGTGCGAGTGGAGGAGAGGTGGGGGCCCACCCTTACCGTCTGAGGCCGATTGGTGAGAAAGTCCTTTATCTAGGCACATGTGTGAGGGGTTAGACCGAGAGTGACCAATTTGGAGATGAGAATGTCTGGGATGATTGTGTTGAAAGCAGAGCTGTAATCCACAACGAGCATCCGGACGTAGCTCTGGTGCTGCTCCAGGGGGTTCAGCGCAGAGTGGAGAGCTACGGCAATGGCATCCTCTGTGGATCTGTTCATGCGGTATGCAAACTGATAGAGGTCCTAGCCTTCCTTGTGTTCACTGCCAGGAGTACTTTTCCGACGTCATGCTCCTTTACGGTGAGTGGGGTGGTGCAGGAACCAGATGTGGATGGGGGCAGGGCTGGGGTAGTGCAGGAACCAGGTGGGGGTGTAGGCAGGGCTGGTGCGGATGAAGGAAGCGAGCAAAGCAGCAATTCAGCTGTTCTGCCAGCTTCGCACTCAGGTCCCCTGATGTTGCATCACAGCCTCTGTAGTTTGTGATGTCATGTATGCCCCGCCACACCTCCCATGTGTTGTTGCTAGACAGGTGGGACTCTATGCTCCTCTTGTGGTCCCCCTTGGCTCTTTAAATTCCACTTTTCAGTTCAGATCAAGCAGCCCAGGGCTGGTCCTTTGAGATGAGTCCGACCAATGTTGGGTCATCAGCTTCGTCAACTTGACGATGAGGTTGTTGCTGTTTGCCGGACTGCAGTCGTGGGTGTAGAGACAGGACAGGAGGGGGCTCAGCACACAGCCCTGTGGGGAGCCGGTACTCAACGTGCGAGTGGAGGAGAGGTGGGGGCCCACCCTTACCGTCTGAGGCCGATTGGTGAGAAAGTCCTTTATCTAGGCACATGTGTGAGGGGTTAGACCGAGAGTGACCAATTTGGAGATGAGAATGTCCGGGATGATTGTGTTGAAAGCAGAGCTGTGGCGGGTCATCCAGGGTTTCTGGTTAGGGAAAACCTGAATGATTTTGTCCACTGTCACATTCCCAATGCAGAACTTGATGTAGTCCAGAACTGTACATGTGAATGTTCCCAGCTCCTGGTGTTCAAATAAGTCCCAGACTTTCTGGCTAAAGCAGTCCTGTAGCTTCGAGTGCGTTTTCAGGCCAGGTTGTAACAGTGTTAATGGTGGGCCTGGCGCTGCATCTGTGGGGTGTGTAGGCTGGTGGGAGCAGGAGAGAGAGATGGTCTGACTGGCCAAAATGGTCGATTGGTATGGCTCTGTATGCATGCTTTATGTTGGAGTAGACATGATCCAGAGTGTTCTGTCCTCTAGTAGGACACTTTACATGTTGGTAAAATAGCTGGCTTGTAGTCCACAGTCTCTGGGCAAAAATGCTTCCAATGACACAAAACGACAATTTTTACAACCTCTGAGTTTTTTTTCCAGACAGAATACAGAGATCTCTAGTCTCAGGCGGACATGAGGGAGGGAAGCACAATCATTCGAAAAATACTACCGGGTTTCTACTGATACAAAGCTTAATGCTAATTGTGATATTTTCCTTTAAGTTAAAATAAAGATTTGAACAGCCTTACTGCAGCCTGTCAGCCTCAGTCGATCTAAACCTCTCTGACTTGAGCCATCTGTCTCGGCCAGCTACTGGGACCATCACTGTTTACCTCAGGGCTCTGCTCGTTTTTCTCTAACATGAAGACAGTGATGTCACTCGACCTTTATTACTCTGTTTCAACCTTTGAATTTGTCAGCATTCTAGTGGAATTTTCCCTCAGGCTGAATCTTGCACTAACTATGACAACATAAATATGAGGTCATTAAACTGTCCCAGAGGTTTGAACCTAGTCATTTATAAAAAGACAGATGTTAGCCTGTCACAACGATAGTTAGAAATTAGTGAATGTTTAAGAAGTGCTGCGAAATTGGTGCAAAATGTGGGGATTGACATTAATAGACTTAATGTTCCTTTATGTAAAGCACTTGAAATGTACATATTTCAAGTGGTAGATGCTATTTTGTGAGAGCAGAGGTTGCATCTTTTATACTTTTTGTCAAAGTTAATAAAAGTGACAAATGTATTCACTCAATGAACTGCACCAGCATGCAGTAGCTGCAACCATATTTGGGAACTCCCATCCATCATTCCCAAACTCGCTAGAGTAGAGAGTAGAGTAGAGGGTGAATAAGAAGAAGCTGAAGTTAATTATATTATTTACAGTGAGGACAAGATTCCATGTTTTCATAGTTAAGAGCTAGTACCGTATCATTTGAGGTAGGCAGATATAAAAAAATATAATAAATAGCAGTCTTTATGTGGTTTTTGTGATCTTGTTTTTGAGCAAACATACATTTTGACCCTCACATGGATTCTGTTATCTGTTACAGTCTCCCAATTTGTTTTGGTTTTCTGAAAGTTGAGATGATTTTTGTTTTAGCAAGATAAAGAGCACTGTTGCCTCTTCTATTCTGGATTCAGGATGCTTGTGTCATGCAAATTTGAATTTAATAAGGCTACTACATCATTTGTTATGTTAGAGTGTGTTGTTTTCGGGTGTCTTCCATCCATCCATCCATCCATCCAGCCATCCATCCATCCATCCATCCTCAAACTTCCCTTTCCTGAGCTACATCAACCAGCTCCGACTGGGGAATCCCGAGGCGTTCCCAGACTAGGTTGGAGATATAGTCCCTCCACCTAGTCCTGGGTCTTCCCCGGGGCCTCCTCCCAGCTGGACATGCCTGGAACACCTCCCTAGGGAGGCGTCCAGGAGGCATCCTTAACAGATGCCCGAACCACCTCAACTGGCCCCTTTCGCGAAGGAGCAGCGGCTCTACTCCGAGCTCCTCACGGATGACTGAGCTTCTCACCTTATCTCTAAGGGAGACGCTAACCACCCGCCTGAGGAAACCCATTTTGGTCATTTGTAACCTGGATCTTGTTCTTTCAGTCATGACCCAGCCTCCATGACCATAGGTGAGAGTAGGAACGAGAACTGACCGGTAGATTGAGAGCTTTGCCTTTTGACTCAGCTCTCTTTTTGTCACAACGGTGCGATAAATGGAATGTTATATTGCACCTGCTGCGCCGATTCTCCGACCAATCTCTCACTCCTTTGTCTCCTCACTTGCGAACAAGACCCCAAGGTATTTAGACTCCTTCCTTGGGGTAAGGACTCATTCCCTACCTGAAGAAGGCACTCCATCGGTTTCCTGCTGAGAACCATGGCGTCAGATTTAGAGGTGCTGATCCTCATCCCAGCCGCTTCACAGTCACCTGCAAACCGATCCAGTGAGTGCTGAAGGTCACAGGCCGATGACGGCATCAGGACCACATCATCTGCAAAAGCAGCGATGAGATCCCCAGCCCACCGAACTGCAACCCCTCGCCACCCCGACTACGCCGCAATATCCTGTCCATAAATACTACAAACAGGATTGGTGACAAAGTGCAGCCTGGCGGAGGCCAACCCTCACCTGGAACGAATCCGACTTACTGCCGAGAACCCGGACACAGCTCTCACTTTGGTCATGCAGAGACTGGATGGCCCTGAGAAGGGACCCCCTCACCCCATACTTCCGCAGCATCTCCCACAGTATCTCCCGGGGGACCCGGTCATACGCCTTCTCCAGATCCACAAAACAAATGTAGACCAGTTGGGCATACTCCCAGGATCCCTGCGAGAGTGAAGATCTGATCCACGACCAGGACGGAATCCGGTCGTTGTCAGAGGCTCACATAAATAACAACAAATGCATAGATCAGTCAATCAGTTGTATTTGTATATATTGTATTTGTGTTTAATTAATTTTACTAATGTTACATTTACAAAAACATCCATATTGGCAGATAAAAAACTTGTTACTACATTACTTGTTTTTCTTAAATATTTGAGGCATATCTGGTTTAAAGACAACATAAGATCCTTTATTGATCTCAGAAGGAAAATGCAGGTGTTTGATGCAGGACAAAACAGAAATAAGTATACAGAGTTATAAATACACTAAGAGGTATTAAAGACATTTTAAAGACCATTTTCACAGCAGGCATTTTTACCTGTCATAGTAGGAAAAGTACAGGTGACTTCTCTTAAAAATTAGATCCAATCAAGTGTTGCCATGAGGACACCACAGCTCCTGACATCCCGCTGGAAACTGGTGGAGGCACGGAGGCCACCGAGCTCCCCATCTGACACCAACACACTGGCCAGCAGGATGTCAGGAGCTGTGGTGTCCTCATGGCGACACTTGGCTGGATCTAATTTTTAAATAACACAGAAACTCCTTTAGTCAGTTTTTATAGACTCTTATTTAATCTTCTCTTAAAACCTTTGATTGCACACAATTAAAGGTGATTACTACTACTACTACTACAGTGAAGAACCCTTCAGTGCAGACAAGTACTGTCATTTTAACAGCAGACGCGCTGCCATAGAAATAAAATGGATAGAAAGGCCAGTTCTTTTCAAATCAACATAGCATAGCATAGTTTTGCAGTAACGGACAAATGGGCCAGTTTGAGTGGAAGCTGACATAACTCTGTGTCAAACTCTTTGGCTCAGCTACGATCCAGAAAGCGAATGTTGGCAAGATTCAAAGTCAATATCATTGTGCATGGTTGACATTACACAACAAGAAAAGGTAGTTAATTTACATTTTTGCCCTCTTCTTCTACATATTGCCTATCTTTTTTTGGAACCCAAAACCAGAAACTAAATTATACCAGTTCATATGTAAAATTTCACAACTAATAGACATACAATTATGCCTATAATGTGTATTAGTTTTTCAAGCAATACAGAAAACTTTCTTGTAGAGGTACACAAATAGGAAATGACCCCTGCTGTAACTCTGTAGAAATGTGTGTTTTTCCACCGAGAGAACAGCTTAAAGGGATTGTTGTGGCGGTCTTGGCTTAAAAAGCAATGTTATTTGCAATGGATCACTTTGCCCTTGAGTGTGTGGGTGTGTGTACAGTATATGTCAGTGCATGTTTGAGGGCGTGTTTGTTTGTGTGTGTGTGTGTCCTTGGTTTTTGAACAGTCTTATTTTCCCATCATCATCAGCAGCTCTCAGCAGAATAATATAAGTCACTCTCTGGGGACGGGGAGACAAATGTGCGTAGTCTGCTGTGCCATTTCATTGTGATATTTGGGTTTGGGGAGGGCGGGGGTGTATTGGAGGGAGGACGTTTTTTGTCATTGTTTCCAATCCAACAGCCATTACCTTCCCTGCCTTTTGTTTCTCAAAGTATTTTAACTCCACTCACACAATTATTGTCCTGTCTCCTCGCATTCTGTTGCCACTTCTCCTCTCATTAGCTGAGGAGACAGCCTTAGTTTAGGATAACAAGTTGACCATTTTGCGTGTACGTGCTCATATGTATGTGTGTGTGTGTGTGTGTGTGTGTGTGTGTGTGTGTTAGTCCTTGGCCAGTTGCAGGGCTGTGTTTTTAAAAGCAGCTCATTAGTGTCTCTACTTGGACTCCAGACAGCTCTTTCTTCTTCTACAGCTGGTTCTGGGCACATTAGGCCAATGATGCTCTCTCCCTCTAATGGAGCAAAACGAGAGGGCCAACGTGGAGTTGCTCCTGTTTGCTCTCAAATTAATTATCCTTCCCCAACCAACTTATACTCCTAAAGTTATGCATGCATGCAGAAGCTTTGTAAGGCTTTCTTTTACATTCAGTCACATCAGTAACAACGCAACCCATCTTATCATCAGAATACGCTGACTGCTGGATGCTTTTTATGATGTGCTCTTTTTAACTAGTGCTCTGTGTTGGCCAACTGTAGTACTTCTTCTCAGTCTGCCTTGTAAGGGCCCTCGAGTTGTACAAAATGGCTGTTGACTGTTGTAAAGGCAGGTTTGGGACTTATACTGCAGTTTTATTTCTTGTTGATGGCAAATTCAAGTGCCAGTTCTTTGCAAAGGTTTTGTAATTTTCTGCAGTAAATGCTGCAGTTTCTGCTGTCTCTACACTGTTTTTGATTTTGTATTTACCATCTAATTATCAGTTGGGTTCATCTGTCTTAATAGCAGTTGGGAGATTACGACATAAAGTGTGGCTGTTCCTAAATGCTGTACGTACAATGCCAATTTTAAACTTTTATAAAGCTCATATTGGCACTTCAACATTATTAGTTAACCTTTCCGTTAGATTTCTCTAGAGATGAGACCAACAGAATACTAATACAGAGCCATGCCTCAGAGTCCTCAGAACTCTATAGATCATCTATTAAGATCTCTGTTTTACGTAACAGTCCTAAGATGTATTACTGCAGAATGTTACAGAAACCCTACAGAGAGTGCTCAGTGTGTAAGTGTAACTTTTGTGGTTCTTTGTTTTTCTCATTTTTTATTTTAACATTATTACTGATATTTTTTCTTCAATGCACTTTCCCCATAATTATGAGAAATATATTATTCACTCTACTGCCCCGTTACGACACAGTGACTAATCATGTTTTACCTGTTTTGTACTGTAAAGGTTTATAGCCTGCCATGCTGTTGTCTTCTGTATAGCACAATGACGTGTCTTAAATAATAAGTGCAGGAGATTTGATTTTGGCTTCTTAACTAATGATTCAAATAATCAAATTAAGGGACAGCCTAGTTGATGTACCTGATAGTTAAAGATTTCTTCCATGATCACAGAATGTACTTTTAAGAAAAATCAAATTGTTTTCTGTACAACAATATAATTTCTGTGTACTAAAGTATAAATGTTGGTATACAGCAAGCCTTTGTTGAGAGAAACCATCTGTAGGCTACATTTTACATGTAGTTATAGCTTTACTACAACTTTAACTATCTTCTTCCCGCAATCCCCAAATCCAAATTTAGAACATTTTGATGATAATTTAGAATTTTAACATATAGCTAAAACTGCAAGCTACCACCAACATGTTGCTGAAATTCAATCAACTGTATATTAACGGCAGTGAAAACAGTAGTATTTGCACAGCTGAAATATGATTGTTTTACCTAATAACAGTATTAGACCCTGAGCTTATACATTTGCTTCAGACCATTCACCTTCCACAGTGGCTCCCAAATCCCACCAGATGTGACCTAAAGGTGCTTCTCCCTTATGAAATATTATATCTTTTTTATCACTCTCTCTGATTGCAAGACTCTGACTATTTACATGACCCAACAATAAAAATTTAAACCGCTTGAAGCTGTTTTAAGTTTTTCTTATGACACTTATTTCTTTTGGAAAACAGTTTTTTGGCTTTTTATAGACAGGTAATTTAATTTGCATTGACTTCTCCCGGTTTATGTTTCTTTCATAATCATGCATCTGTTTGTTTTTATTGGGAGCTACTGTATTGTGCAAAGTTGCTTCTTCGACTTCTTAATATTTCAGAATGCATGTGTAGCGGCACATCATCATCCTTTGTGGCTCTCACTATTCCTCCCTTCTTGCCTCTGATGACACAGTAGCTTTTTTATGGTGTTGTTATGGTGTTCCCATGATGACGTTGATGACAAAAACTACATTGGCTATGAGGCTTCTTTGTTTTCTATTAGACTATGTTTAAAATTCAACTTTATTGTTATTTTGCAGTGTACAACTTCAAAGACAGCGAGTTTGTGTCCAACCAGAAGTGCAAAAAGAAAGCAGAAAAGTGCAATGCGATATATAAGTATAGACAGGTGGTGCATAGGCAGGACACTAAATATATTGTAGGAGCAGAATAAATATGGCTATGTAATATGAACAACGTATGAACAAAATGTACAGATATGGGTAATGTAGCAGCAGTGACATTATACTAGCAGTATGAATAATATAGATATAGATATATGATGTGTATTAACAGAATATATTTTAAGAAAAAACAAATAAATATGGATATGCTGAATGAACTATATAGACAGATTGTTTGTACAGTATGTACAGCTATGTGCAGTGTAGTAACATTATAATAGTAGTAACAATAAGTGTATGTGCAGGATGAATAGTATGAAGAGCAGTAGAATATGGCTATGTATAGGTGTAATTACAGTATGTACATCTGGGGGGGCTTAGTAGGTTAAATTGTCATCGATATGCAGAGCAAGAGTTCAGTAGGGTGACAGCCGCAGGAAAGAAGCTTCCTCTGAACCTGCTGGTACGGTGCGAAGAGACCTGAGACGCCTCCCGAACGGGAGTGGGGTGAGCAGGCTGTGGTTGGTTGCATTCTTTGTATTAAGTTTATGTTCATTTTGTTATAGAATTTTAATATTTGCTTACCCACGCCTTGAATTTCATGACTAACCTATGTAGTAAAATAAGGGCATTGCTTAAGCAGGAAGCTGGTTACCTTGCTGAGAAACGCACAAACCAATAAGAAATATGTTTCAACACAGCTGTTCTGTGATCGGAAGAATATACACAGAACAAACAGCAATTGCCAGTGAACAACTGAGCCATTTTTGTCTCCCCCAACTTTTCCTTGTTCTAATAGATGGATTTTTGCGTGTGTAACTGTGATGAAGACCTGAGAAACGTGGCAAACATGAGAATGCTTTTCCCTAGGCTAACTGTAATGTGCTTGTCTTTATTTTATTTAAATCATTGAAGTGGAATGCATGACATTATAAAACATTGCCTGTGTATGTAACTTGTAGCAGGAGCATATTTAGTCTCTTTCGAATGCATAGTTATTGTTTTTAATGAAACACATTAGGGTTAGCTAGCTGAAAGCACACTTTTATAACCTGCCCTCACTTTGAAAGAAAAATTAAAGAATTAATTTAATGTGTATGTTCTTTAATCACTTAACAAACGTACACCCAGTGTTATTCTTAGAGAGGGCGAAAGAGACAGATTCATTTTTCATGGAGATATTTTATTTGCACATTTGGCTTTCAAAGATTCTCAGTGGCATGTGAAAACCTAGAGTATATTTCAGCAACTGAAAGCTCATCATGAATAAGTTAAAAGTGCCAAAGTGTGTATTCATTCATTTATGAGTCTCTCTTCACTGATTCTCCTCAGCAGGATTCCTCGGTGGCTTCGCAACACATGCATTTTTTGTTTTTGCTTTTCCTTATTATATAACCTTCCTTCAGACCAGGCATTCCTCCAACCTTATTACTCCCCTTTTCTTATTGGACTAACATTTTCTTTTATATTATTACTCACTGCTTTAGCATGAAATGACTGAAACCAATGTGCAGTTCAAATAGGAGTCCCATAGTTGGTTGAGGTTGCTTTTTGATCCGTGTTTCACTCTTTAATAGTTCACTAACTGTTGCTAATTCTTCTGTTGGAGTGATTCATATTTTCACCGCCACCCGAGCAGTTTGGCTCTCAGGAAGTAAAAATGACTTATAATAGGGCACAACTGGTGTGTTGAATCGGGATGTGTGGTGGCAATATACTTAAGTTTGCGATGTCAGCACTGTTGCAAAGCAATATATTTGATTCAGAAAAAGAATTATAATCCAGCAAATACCTATGCAATTCATACTCATCCCTGGCAGCCTGTACAGGTGCCAGCTGACAGCTCATTTGTGTGAATGGAGCTGAGGAAAAACAAAATGACAGTTAAGTCAGTGGCTCATCTGTGAACATATCCATCTGCCTATCCTTGTTTAAATGGCTTTTGTCAAATTAGAGAAACATTTTCTGGCTGCCAAGAATTGTTATGCCAACAATGCAAAGGTGTCCTTCAGTGTCTAAATTAACAAGCAAAACTGCAAATTTTCTGCCCACAGCTGCCCAGCTGAAATATGGATTTAAATCATCTACCTTTTAGTGTCAATTTTCTTTTCTCTGAGATGACTTTGGATGCCCATTGTCTAATGAACCTGTCTAATAGCTGTGGGTTTGAATTGATCGCTTTTCAATACTTGTTAGTACCTTGGGTATGCCTGCACATTATTGACAATACTGACATTGCAGTACAGTAAATTGAAAAAAAAAACCAGGTCTGCTATGTCTAAGTGTCTCATCCAATCCTTGAGCTGTGAGAGAAATGGTGTACACTTGTGCACATAAAAAGCAGAACAATTCAGCCAATTTAACAGTTTCACACTTGCTTTCTTCTCTGCTTACAAACCTGAAACACTAGCATATATAATCCATTAGTCCAGTCAGGATTTTAAATAATTCATGCAGGTTTAGACTGTCTGTACACCAAACAATGAATTGATTAAATCAAAATAATAATCGTCACACTATCGATAATGAAAATACACTAGTTGCAGCCCTTGAAATAAAGCTTGGATCTGATTTTAAAAGGACATGGCTGATGAAGATGTTGGCATACTACCTTCCAAACTCTGTCTAGTGCAAATCTAATTGGATCAACTGTGACTTAAACCTCACTGTGTCATTTTTGAAATATTATAATTGAATTAGATACAGTCCTTTATGTGTAGGGTTGCTGGGGTCTTTGATGCTTCAGCTCAGTTTATATGACTCACAATGTAAAACTGGGCAGCTCTCTGGCACACTAGCCCACCCAACTTATTATGAAGAAAATGGTATTGGAACATCCCTAG
>JABXJD010001864.1:0-69570 GCA_013375575.1 Percina caprodes | reverse complement strand
AAAACTTGTCCTTTTGGTGTGTAATAAGGACAACACTCCTGTGTCGGGTGTAGAACAATAAACCACATATGGCAGGAGACCAACAGGAGATCAAAGGCCAGGAGATTGCACTGATTACATTAGCAGTTGTATATGACATCCCCTACAAGACAGGTGTGTTCAAAACACACACACACACACACACACACACACACACACACACACACACACACGCACAGACAGACATATCCTGTCAGCTGAGACAACTTGGCGCGCCACCCGGCCAATGGAAAGCATTGTTGACATGACTGTATGAACTGACCAGTGACGCTTTAACCAGCAGGGCTCCCTTAAGGAGAACCCTTTAAAACACTAGCGCATCCCTGTTTTAAGCGCTTTGATTTGGAAAACCTCTGAACTAGTCACGTTTTTATCAGGACTGCACGTATAACTGCACGGAATGCATTGCTCTGTTTTTATTAATAAATCAATTTGGTATACTTAATCGAAGCTAGAGTGATTCCTTAGCCAGACGTTTGGACTCTCCAAGTTGGGATTCGCAACACTCTCCCAAATTCACATTTAGCCAAATTTAGAGTGAGCGTGGCGCTGGCTAAACGCTCAAAACCTTTTCCAACACGCCATGTGGATCTCCCAGGTCTCTGCATGAATCAACAAATCATCCAAATAGGCGTTACAGTTGGGCAAGCCTACCAACACAGTGTCAACTAACCTCTGAAAGGTAGCGGGTGCATTGCACATACCAAATGCCATAACCCTGTATTGACAAAAATTGTCAGGGGTAACGATAAGGAAATTTCAGCGGCACGGTCCGTTAAAGGTACCTGCCAGTAACCCTTTAACAAATCTAGTTTACTGACAAACTTGGCAGCGCCCAAATTGTCAATACAGTCCTCCATACGCGGGAGGGTATGATCTTTGACAGTGACGGCGTTTACTTTACGAAAATCTGTAATGAACCTTGGAGTCCCATCGGGCTTAGCTTCCACCAAACAAGGAGAACTCCAAGAGCTAGCGCTTACAGTGGCTAATTTGTTTTTAAGGAGATACTCTACCTCCTGCTTCATCAGGTCTCGCTTGAACGGATTAACACGACAGGCATGCTGCTTAATCGGACGAGCATCTTGCACATCTATGTCATGTTTAAGCACTGTAGTACAGGACGGAACATCACTGAACAAACAATGGTATCGGCTAACTAAACTCTCCACATCCTCTTGCTGTTTTGCAGTTAAATGTTTTAACTGTGTCGACAAGTTGTCAAGCGCCGCTGAATTTGGAAGACGCGCAGCCATAAGTGGTGGGACACGTATATCGTCTTCGGGAGGGGTATCAGTCACAATAAGGGCAGCAACCTTGGGACAGGTATGAACGGCGGACGAAGATGGAACATCAGCTATATGATAACGTTTGATCATGTTTACATGACAAACTCTGTTTTTGCGCCTGCGGTCAGGAGTACTAAGCACATAATTAGTGTCACTAAGTCTTTCTCTAACAACATAAGGTCCTGCAAACTTTGCAGATAGGCCTGAAGCCGGAGTGGGCAACAGTGCCAAAACCTGATCTCCTGGTTCAAAATGACGGCGCACGGCTGAGCGGTCGTAGTAACGCTTTCATCACTATTTGTGATTTCCTAAGGCTGTCTTTGGCAAGAGCATTAGCACGCTGCAAACGCTCACGAAACTTACGGACATAGTCTAATATCTTCTGTTTGGGAGACACTTCACAGAATAATATTTGATCATGTAGAGATTTAAGTGGGCCACGGGGTGTGAGCAAAGACTAGTTCAGCCGGGCTGAATCCAGTAGCCTCCTGGACTGCATCTCGCGCGGCAAACAACACAAACGAAATCCCCTCATCCCACTGTTTATCCGTCTCTACACAGTATTTCCCGAGCATGGACTTTAATGTCTGATGCCAGCGCCTAGAGCGCCTTGTGACTCAGGGTGATAGGCAGACGACACGACATGCTGTACTTTTAAGGTTTTAAGTACTTGCTTAAAGAGGCCAGATTGAAAGTTTGAGCCTTGGTCAGTTTGAATCACATTCAGCAACCCAAAAGTTGAAAAAAACTTTGTCAAAGCCTTTACTACAGCACTAGCGGTGATTTTACGGAGCGGAATAGCTTCTGGAAAGCGAGTTGCAGTGCACATAATAGTTAGCAAGTATTGATTTCCAGATTTGGTTCGAGGCAAGGGACCAACACAATCAATAATTATGCGCTCGAAGGGCTCTCCAATTACAGGAATGGGATGTAATGGTGCGGGAGGGACCGCTTGGTTAGGCTTCCTACGATCTGGCATACGTGACAAGTTCGACAATGTTTAGCAACATCTGCTTTAAGACGAGGCCAATAAAAATGCCTAAGAATAGAACGATACGTCTTATTTATACCCAAATGCCCAGCCCATTTACCTTCATGTGCCACGGATAACACATGCTGTCGGCAGGGTTCAGGTACCACTATCTGATAAACTGAATCACAATCTGAATCATTAGTCAACGAGCACCATTTACGAACCAACACATCACCATCGAAAAGATAGGCTACTTTCTCACCTGTTGCTCTGCTGTCACTCACCACTTTTGCATAACACTCCGTCAGTGTAGGATCCACTCTCTGTAGTTCACTAAAACGTGCTTTGGTGACTGGGAAGGCTTCATCGCCAGCTAAATATGGCAAGACTGGGTCAGCTGTTTGCAGTTGCCCGTCGGCCACATTCGAGCTACGGCCCGGACTCGCACTCTCAGTCTCAGAAAAATAGAGGAAAACATGGTGTCAGACAAGGAAAACATTTTAGAGTCTTTTTCAAGCTCGCACGCGCACGAGTTACAGCGCAGGCCGGAAACACATTTAGCGGGCCTCATTAATCTGCTGTGTCACAACACACGGAGGTTGGTCTAGCACCTCCAGTGTGGGTATAACCTTACCTCCAGCGATATCATTACCCATTAAAACCATTATACCTGAATCGCAGTTCGTCGCAGACTGCAATAGGGAAATGACCTGTGACAAGAGGGGACCGGATGTAAACATAGTGTACCGGTCGCGGCACATATCCCATCTCAACTCCTCGGAGTACAGCACTAAAACCACAAGCAGAATGATTAGAAAAGGCAAAGCTTGTGCAAGAATTACAGACTGTGAGCAGGCAGTATCTCTCAAAACACGCACAGAACATTCATCACCCGTCTCACCCGTTAGCGACACTTTGGGCCAAACACGAAGGGCTTAAAACAGTCATCAATGGGCTGAGCCAATGAGCGTGTGTTCACACAGCCAAGATCTGCTTTGATTAACCCCACTCCTTTTGGTTGAGTAGATCGAGAAGACTGATCCCTCTGTTTCAGAATCTGACAGTTGGCAATCACATGTCCTACTTTATGACAGTAAAAACATTCTCTTTCCTCCTTTTTTGTGGGAGTACGAAATGTGTTTGGGTTTAGTGGAGGGGTCAGTACGACGTGGCTGTTCCACTGGAACAAAAGCAGCTTTATGTGTCAACACATACTCATCAGCCAACATAGCAGCAGCAGAAATGTTATTCACCTTCTGTTCATTCAGGTATACCACAATACGATCTGGTAGACATCTTTTAAAGTCTTCCAGTAGAACTAATTCCCTTAAGGCACTATAGTCAGTGACTTTACAAGTTTGGCACCATTTATCAAATAGCGCTGCTTTCTCACGGACAAACTCAAGGTGCGTCTGTACAGAAGTTTTTCTGTGATTTCTAAACTGTTGTCTGTATGCTTCAGGCACTAGTTCATAAGTTTGTAGGATTGCAGATTTCACAGTCTCATAATTTAAACTCTCTTCTACAGGTAGCGAAGCGATAGCAGCTTGAGCCTTACCATGGACTTTACACTGAAGTAGGAGTGTCCATACCTCAGGTGGCCAGTGCAGTGCAGTAGCAATTCTCTCAAATACGTTAAAGTAGGCATCAACCTCACTCTCACGGAATGTAGGGACAAATGAAACATTCTTACCAATATCAAATACTATTTTAGGCATTGTTTTAGCAGTGGTGGAGGGGGATGCCATACCTGAACCGTTAGAAGCAATCTGTCCTGCGTCAGAGACTTCCAGCTCTAGTCGACGCAGCCTTACTGCCTTGTCAGCCTCAATCTCCATGCGCTTTACCTCCAACTGGAGCTGCAGCTGCCTCTGGTGCTCTTTTTCCTGAGCCTCCAGTTGCAACCGGGCGAGGCGGACTTTCAGTCGTGCCTCGTCCCTGGAGCCAGTACCGCTCTGTGGGGATGGGTCATACCTGGGCAGAGTAAACAGGGGCTTTTCCAGCTCACCTGCCCTGTCGCCCCCCCTGGAGACTGTGGGAGTTTCAGCGTCTATTGGATGATTGGCAAAAGGCACAGCCGGCTCTGATTGCTCAGTTAACACCAGCACCCCCTTATCCACCAAGCTACCAATAACCCTATCTCTAAGTTCCTTTTGACCAGGTATTTAGATATATCAAAACTGAAGTGAGACACTAGAGCTATCAGGTCATCCTTCCTACAATTGTGAAGTTGGGCAATAGTAGGCCGTTCCAAAAATTTCTCCAAACAAAATCTTTCTGCCATGGTGGGACTCAAGTAGCTAGCCACGCTTCCTAGCTAAACTTTAACAACCCACTCTATCACCTCTGTACCTTTGTCTCAATTTTCCACATTCCCCTTTAGAAATCCCGGATGAGCCCCCATATGTTACAACCTGGCCCGTTGTAATAATGGACGTAACATAAAAAGGATGAAGGTGGAAAAACCAATACAAAAGGGAGACGAGGTTATGAAAAAATAAATTAATTAACACAATACCAAACACAAAGAGAGCTAATGGGTGCTGCCTATATAAACAAAGAGTTTCCAAACAAAACAAGAAGAGCACAGCACCCAGTAGCTTGCCAAATTATAACAAATGTAAAGAATAACCAAAAACAAAGACTTTGAGCACGACACGCTTTAACTAGTAACTCTTACCAGCCTTTAAACACAACAACTTTTAACAACAACAACAACTTTTAACAACAACAGCTTTTAACAACAACAGCTTTTAACAACTTCTAACAACAGCTTCTAAGACAGACAGCATGGCAGACTGATCTCTACATTCAGCCCTGAATGATGAATCAGAGAGCTCTTTGAACTACCAGGGCTGATTGAAGATTGTTGATTGGAGGGTCCCCAGCAGCCGCGCCAATCGACATCCAGGCCTGGAACTGGGAAGTGGGTGGAGCCATCGCACAGGCCAATCCTCTCCGGGCACCCACACAGTCACATTTACATACACACACACACAATCTAGAGGCCTAAACTGACCTAAAAGGCAGGAGCCGTTACAACACACACAAAAATCATCTAAATTCATCTCACACTTATATATGTTTTATTGTAAAATGTGAGATAAAGAAAGCTATTATTAACAATGCTATTAACTGTCTCAGTTTCACACCTGAAACAAGGCAGCTGTCTTTGACACGCTGTCTCGGCTGCAGCAGTCACGATCCACGTAGATCAGCTGGGGGTGGTACTGACGAGTCGGTACCGCCTCATCAACCCGGCCGCCATGGGGGACAGGCCCTCTGTGCCCTCGGAGCAGGTGAGGACACTGATGAGGACCTGCCCGTGCTCGTTACCCACATTGGTAACCCAGGCGGCCGTGTCTGCAGCGGTACCTGCGAGCTTTTCGTCACCTTAAGGAGAGAGATTCTACATGTTATTGTGAGTCCATGAACACACAACAGCTGTAAGAAAAAATGGTCACAAACTTCACTTGCCTTCTTAGTGGAATCCATCTTTAAGATGGATCCGAAGGTTGACGTGATCCTGGCCTTGTACTCCTCCAGCCACGCCAGGATGTCATGGCTGTAGACTGTTAACAGCCAGACGGCGGAGGGGAGAGGGGGCATCTCGGGTGTTGGTGAGAACTGCCCTCACCGCGCACAAGGCCAGGAACTGCTCGCACACGCCGAGGTACGCGATGGCTCAAAGTGCGTGACCTCAGCTGTGCGACCACCCTAAGGTCACAGGACAGCCTGCAGCAACAAAACAAACATTATATACAGCAAAAGAAATATACATCATACAATATGTAAAACACAAACTGATATTTCTTACTTGTACGTAAGTACAGCTGGGAATTGGCAGCTGTAGGTGGGGGACAGCTGCCTAATAATGCCTTGTGACCACCCTCCGACCTTCTTCTTACACCGACGGCACTCTAGGTACTCAGTGGCCATGAGATACCAGCCGCCGATGTCCAGGACCCTCCGGATGGTCTCAGACAGCCCAGCCTTTGTCATGGTACCTGTGCACAAAGGCTGGGGGCATGTCAGCTGCTGCTGCCAGATCCTGTGTGGCATCCACAGGAACAGCCGACATGCAAAGAAGGGGTCGGGGGACGCGGGAGGCTGGGTGTAGATCGGCCGGGTCTGGGGAGGGTACCACCACACGTTCAACTCCTTAACGAGCTGGGACCTCCCCTTGCTGCTCCTGGTAAACTGCACCCGGCCGATCCACTGCTGCTGCTCCGCAGTGAGAGCTGCCTGCCAGGACGCAGGCAACAGCTGGAGAGGTAACAACACAAGCACACAGGACACTTTAATATCTAAAGGAAAACATTGTATGTGTAAGGGCAGTTTTTGTGTGTTTTGTTCTGTGTTTTGACAGACAGACTTACCTCAGCACCGCCAGCAGGAGGTGGGGGAGGGAGGACAGCTGGCTCCGTCAACTCCTGCACTCCAGGTGGCGGGGGACTGGCAGCTCCAGGACGTGGCGGGGGACTGGTAGCTCCAGGACGTGGCGGGGGAGCTGCTGTCTCTGCCGTATGCTCCACGGCTGCTGGAGGTTGCAGGGGCCAGTCCTGGTCCTGTGAGGCCTCCAGCAGCTCCTCGTCCGTGGGGCTCGCCCACGGCAGAGACACCAGCTCCCTTCTGTGCTGTTGCTGCTGCTGCTGCAGCTGATGAGGGGGAGGAGGTGGAGGCTGCAGGAGCGAGAGAGGGGCCTGTACGTCTGAGGCTTTAAGAGAAATAAAACGTTTCAGTAACATGAAAAATTGTTGTGTTAATTTTAAAATGTATAGACAGTACATTACATATTATATTATTATTATTGTATATTATGCATATATATTTATTCTATATAAAGAACTTCATGCCCACATTCAGCCAAGCTGCATACAAAAACTACTTCTAAAGGTGAGTAAGCGGGATGAGACAGATGGGTTATAACAGATTACAAAGGTTGAGTGAGGCAGACAGCAGTTAGATTACACAGGTAACTAAAGCATGAAGAAGAAAATGTTACTCTACACATACAATGATTAGAGATGTTATGACAAGTGATTGGCCAGCTGCATGTCGGTTAGTGAATTGAAATGTCACCAGTACACCAACCTGTTTTTGATTTAACACAAACCTACCTGTCGCTTCCTCTCCTCCTCTGATTATGGAAACAGTTATAAGCATAATAAATACAAAGGTTAACAACGAATTCAAGCTTCATTGACATAAACAATGTGCCAAATTGTAAAATATTACTTACACTTCTCCAAGTCAACTACGACCAGCTCTTCATCCGAGGGCTCCCCGGAAGAGCTGGTCTGAAGGGCCGGAAGGAAGAGGCTGTAACCACAACAGAACATTAACAGTGATCACAGGAATACAACAGTATAAACACTTAACTCTGAATTTAATTCAAGCTGGCCTTGCCTGGAAATGCAGGCTTAGGGACCAACTTTTGAGTTTGGCCTGCACCGCAGACAGAGAACGCCGCCGGAGACAAAGGCAAGCGTAGATCCAAGAGGTCTATAACACAAACACACAACAACATCTATAATGAGACAACATTACAAACACATGCAGGTACATCATACAGACAGCTTTACAGTGAAACACTTACTGTGAGACACTCTTGGCTCTCAGGCTTGCGGCCGAGACAGAGGCTTGGCGGCTGCTGCTGCTGCTGCTGCCGGTGGTGGTGGTGGAGGCAGCAGCTGGTGGATGCAGCAGCAGCCCTGGCTCTCTGCTCTCTGTCTCTCTTCCGGACATAGTGGACGGCGTTCTCCATCTGCGTGCCGAGCTGGCGCCTTCCTCCGGAGGTAGTTGACAAATCTGTACAAAACAGACAGTTTGTCACATGAAATCTTCTCACCGGTGCTCAGTACAGCAGCTATACATATAATCCCAATGTTTTTAACAATTTACCGGATCTTTTTGGAGTCCCCAGACTCGTACAGGCTCGGCAGGGTCTCAAATTTGAAGTCCCCGGCCAACAAGTGCCTGTCCCTCCTGCCCGGGCTGGAGGGACTTCACCGCCTCCTCGAACGCCTGGTGGAACCTGACTGCTTCCACAAAGTCAGGATACGCCGAGGAGTAGCGGGTGAAGGCGTCCTGTATGTTCACAAAGGGATAAAATGAAAATAAAATAAAATGTCATCAGATCATCACTCTGTCCATTGTTTTGTGTAAGTCAGACACCAGTACTCCACTTTGTTGGCCATCAGCGGGACTGAGACCCTGTCCTCTCGCTCCTTCTTGTGGGAGGCCACAAGATTGACGCTGTAGCCCACGTCATTCTCCAGCAGCCAGTGGAAGGTCTTCCCCTGGTATTTACCAAACTGGACCTTCCACCGGCTCAGGATGAGGGTGGCATTGGTGGTGTCGCCACCCTCGGAGTTGACGTGGGCCCAGGCCTCCGCATCCACCTCCTGCGGCTGCTTGGCCCTGTAGGGGGCCTGGCTGCCAGGGGGCCGGGGGGCAAGGGCTTGGGCCTCGGCCGAAGCCTTCAACAGAAGGGTCCCGTTAGGGGCCCTTCTAAATGTTGGATTCTCCATCTACATAAATATATAAATAAATAAATAAACATTAACACAATGTTTGGCAGTAGATACTTCTACATAAAAACAAATTAAAATGATTACAAAGAAATGGCAGGTGGTACTTACAGGTAAATTATTTTTTTAAGATGTCTTAATCTACAACACACAGTAACAGAGGATAACACAGTTAGCACACACTGTTTTATGTAAGATTAGCCTGACAATCAAGACAGTAACTAATAACTAACAGTAATTAATAATATTGCCACTGTATTCTGTACATGACAATGCATTTTCTGTACAGTAATTCAAGCGGACCGGAGTTACAATGACGGCGGACATGTACAGTACGGCACTTTTATTAAAAACACACTCGGATATTCCCCAAAGAGCCGTAAAAACACAGCGTTAAGTTAGTGGGACTAACGACAGACATAAATACTACTTTATACAGCGTTATGCAGTCATTTAGACACGTTTTTTGTGTACAATAAGCCCGAAGCGGACCGGAGTTACACTGGCGGCGGACATGCTAACATGTACAGTACGGCACTTTAGCTAGCAACAAACACTGGATATTCCCAAAGAGCCGTAAAAACACAGCGTTAAGTCAGTGGGACTAAAGGCAGACAGAAATAATATTTTATACAGCGTTATGCACTCATTTAGACACGTTTTTTGTGTACAATAAGTCCGAAGCAGACCGGAGTTACACTGGCGGCGGACATGTACAGTACACGGCACTTTTGCAAGCAACAAACACACGGATATTCCCGTAAAACACAGCGTTAAGTCAGTGGGACTAACGACAGACATAAATACTACTTTATACAGCGTTATGCACTCATTTTTAATAAAAATATGAAGAACGGTCTACTTACTCAAGCGTTGCTGTCAATAGCGAAGGCTGAATGACAGCGCTGCGAGAGAATCCAAGATGGCGGTAGTTGGAACAAAATGAGCCATCTGATTGGAGGGCTAAAAACATGTCTCGGTGATTAGTCAAGAACTTGGAAATCGGACAAGTTGGAACAGGCGCACCCTTCTGTGATTGGTTGAAGTTGGAACAAAATGGAACATTGAACAGAGAAGTTTCACCCACGGAGGCGCAAGGATGACACGCACAATTGTGAAGCGTTACCGCGCTTTGATCTGCACGTGTGTGTCTCCCCCGAGCTGGTAAAGATGGGAAACCCTGCAGTAAGGACTTGCTGGCACTGCCGGGCAAGAACTCTGTGCTAGGAAGTTTGGGCCATTCTACAGAGCTCCAGGGTGAAGTAGGACAGGTTCTCACACTTCCGCACACGTTGGGTTTACCCACGGCACCGCTGCTTGCAATAACCGTGACCAAAGTCAAAGGAACTCTCTGCTGAGTTAAATGATACCTCACGTAATAGTCTACCTTAACCGCAAAGTCTTAAAGGTGCGTGGTTAGAGTATAGCGGGCGGCTCAGTATCACATGGAGAGCACACATTATAAGTTTCACGTAAATTGATGATGGCTGATTTCCTGCCCACCAGGGGCTCTATAACCAAAGTGGAGGCCCAAGTCCGCCTCTGACCTGAAGGGCAAATGGGGAATCCCCTTGCCACTGTTGGGGCATTTATGGTGAGGTCTTTCCCCCCCAAGACATAAATGTATGCTTGCAATGTATTTAAACTGCCAGCTAATTCTGTGTCCATGTTTAATTTTAAAAACAGGACAGTCCAAAAATGCCCCAACAGTGGCAAGGGGATGCCCCATTTGCCCTTCAGGTCAGAGGCCGGACTTGGGCCTCCCAGTCCAGGCTTGAGGACACCTATGAGCAAAAATGTACTTTGGTTATAGAGCCCCTGGTGGCAGCAGGAAATCAGCCATCATCCCATTTACGTGAGACTTATAATGTGTGCTCCATGTGATACTGAGCAGCCCGCTATACTCTAACCATGCACCTTTATGACTTTGCACCGTTTAAGGTAGACTATTGTGTGAGGAAGCAGCGGCGCCCGCGGTAAACCCGACGTGCACGGATGCGCGAGGACCCGCCCTACTTCACCCTGGAGCTCTGTAGAATGGCCCAAACTTCCTAGCACAGAGAGTTCTTGCCTGGCAGTGCCAGCAAGTCCTTACTGCAGGGTTTCCCATCTTTACCAGCTCGGGAGACACACACGTGCAGATCAAAATGTGGTAACGCTTCATGAATTTGCGTGTCATCCTTTGCAGCCACACTTTATACCCCTTGTTGTCAGACTGACACCTTCACAGCGGTGGCTGGAGCGCCACATTCTTTAGAAGTAAGTAATCTCAAATGTCACAACAGCAAAGGGTGAGGTCTTTCCCCAAGACATAAATGTATGCTTGCAATGTGTTTAAACTGCCAGCTAATTCTGTGTCCATGTTTAATTTAAAAACAGGACAGTCCATAAATGCCCCAACAGTGGCAAGGGATTCCCCATTTGCCCTTCAGGTCAGAGGCCGGACTTGGGCCTCCCACTTTGGTTATAGAGCCCTGGTGGCAGCAGGAAATCAGCCATCATCCCATTTACGTGAGACTTATAATGTGTGCTCTCCATGTGATACTGAGCAGCCCGCTATACTCTAACCATGCACCTTTATGACTTTGCACCGTTTAAGGTAGACTATTGTGTGAGGAAGCAGCGGCGCCCGCCGGTAAACCCGACGTGCACGGATGCGAGGACCCGTCCTACTTCACCCTGGAGCTCTGTAGAATGGCTCAAACTTCCTAGCACAGAGAGTTCTTGCCTGGCAGTGCCAGCAAGTCCTTACTGCAGGGTTTCCCATCTTTACCAGCTCGGGAGACACACACGTGCAGATCAAAATGTGGTATCGCTTCATGAATTTGCGTGTCATCCTTTGCAGCCACACTTTATACCCCTTGTTGTCAGACTGACACCTTCACAGCGGTGCCGGCTGGAGCGCCACATTCTTTAGAAGTAAGTTATCTCAAATGTCACAACAGCAAGGGGTGAGGTCTTTCCCCAAGACATAAATGTATGCTTGCAATGTATTTAAACTGCCAGCTAATTCTGTGTCCATGTTTAATTTTAAAAACAGGACAGTCCAAAAATGCCCCAACAGTGGCAAGGGGATGCCCCATTTGCCCTTCAGGTCAGAGGCCGGACTTGGGCCTCCCAGTCCAGGCTTGAGGACACCTATGAGCAAAAATGTACTTTTGGTTATAGAGCCCCCTGGTGGCAGCAGGAAATCAGCCATCATCCCATTTACGTGAGACTTATAATGTGTGCTCTCCATGTGATACTGAGCAGCCCGCTATACTCTAACCATGCACCTTTATGACTTTGCACCGTTTAAGGTAGACTATTGTGTGAGGAAGCAGCGGCGCCCGCCGGTAAACCCGACGTGCACGGATGCGCGAGGACCCGTCCTACTTCACCCTGGAGCTCTGTAGAATGGCCCAAACTTCCTAGCACAGAGAGTTCTTGCCTGGCAGTGCCAGCAAGTCCTTACTGCAGGGTTTCCCATCTTTACCAGCTCGGGAGACACACACGTGCAGATCAAAATGTGGTAACGCTTCATGAATTTGCGTGTCATCCTTTTGCAGCCACACTTTATACCCCTTGTTGTCAGACTGACACCTTCACAGCGGTGCCGGCTGGAGCGCCACATTCTTTAGAAGTAAGTAATCTCAAATGTCACAACAGCAAAGGGTGAGGTCTTTCCCCCCCAAGACATAAATGTATGCTTGCAATGTGTTTAAACTGCCAGCTAATTCTGTGTCCATGTTTAATTTTAAAAACAGGAAAGTCCATAAATGCCCCAACAGTGGCAAGGGATTCCCATTTGCCCTTCAGGTCAGAGGCCGGACTTGGGCCTCCCCACTTTTGGTTATAGAGCCCCTGGTGGCAGCAGGAAATCAGCCATCATCCCATTTACGTGAAACTTATAATGTGTGCTCTCCATGTGATACTGAGCGCCCGCTATACTCTAACCATGCACCTTTATGACTTTGCACCGTTTAAGGTAGACTATTACGTGAGGTATCATTTACCTCAGCAGAGAGTTCCTTTGACTTTGGTCACGGTTATTGCAAGCAGCGGCGCCTGGTAACTCCGACGGTACGGAAGTGTGAGAACCTGTCCTACTTCACCCTGGAGCTTTGTAGAATGGCCCTAACTTCCTAGCACAGCGAGTTCTTTCTCGGCAGTGCCAGCCAGACAATTGCGTGAGGTATCATTGAACTCAGCAGAGAGTTCTTTGACTTTGGTCACGGTTATTGCAAGCAGCGGCGGCCATGGGTAAACCCGACGCATGGAGGTGCGAGGACCCGTCCTACTTCACCCTTGAACTTTGTAAATGGCCCAAACTTCCTAGCACAGAGAGTTCTTGCCCGGCAGTGCCAGCAAGTCCTTACTGCAGGGTTTCCCATCTTTACCAGCTCGGGAGACACACACGCCTAGATCAAAATGTGGTAACGCTTCACGATTGTGCGTGTCATCCTTTCGCAGGGGCCATGCTAATCTTCTCTGTATCGCTCCAATTTTGTCATATGTGCCTGAGAGCACATTGAAGTCCAGGTGCTGGCCACTTTATACCCCTTGTTGTCAGACTGAAACCTTCACAGCGGTGCCGGCTGGAGCGCCACATTCTTTAGAAGTAAGTTATCTCAAATGTCACAACAGCAAGGGGTGAGGTCTTTCCCCAAGACATAAATGTATGCTTGCAATGTATTTAAACTGCCAGCTAATTCTGTGTCCATGTTTAATTTTAAAAACAGGACAGTCCAAAAATGCCCCAACAGTGGCAAGGGGATGCCCCATTTGCCCTTCAGGTCAGAGGCCGGACTTGGGCCTCCCAGTCCAGGCTTGAGGACACCTATGAGCAAAAATGTACTTTTGGTTATAGAGCCCCTGGTGGCAGCAGGAAATCAGCCATCATCCCATTTACGTGAGACTTATAATGTGTGCTCTCCATGTGATACTGAGCAGCCCGCTATACTCTAACCATGCACCTTTATGACTTTGCACCGTTTAAGGTAGACTATTGTGTGAGGAAGCAGCGGCGCCCGCCGGTAAACCCGACGTGCACGGATGCGCGAGGACCCGTCCTACTTCACCCTGGAGCTCTGTAGAATGGCCCAAACTTCCTAGCACAGAGAGTTCTTGCCCGGCAGTGCCAGCAAGTCCTTACTGCAGGGTTTCCCATCTTTACCAGCTCGGGGGAGACACACACGTGCAGATCAAAATGTGGTATCGCTCATGAATTTGCGTGTCATCCTTTTGCAGCCACACTTTATACCCCTTGTTGTCAGACTGACACCTTCACAGCGGTGCCGGCTGGAGCGCCACATTCTTAGAAGTAAGTTATCTCAAATGTCACAACAGCAAGGGGTGAGGTCTTTCCCCCCCAAGACATAAATGTATGCTTGCAATGTATTTAAACTGCCAGCTAATTCTGTGTCCATGTTTAATTTTAAAAACAGGACAGTCCAAAAATGCCCCAACAGTGGCAAGGGGATGCCCCATTTGCCCTTCAGGTCAGAGGCCGGACTTGGGCCTCCCAGTCCAGGCTTGAGGACACCTATGAGCAAAAATGTACTTTTGGTTATAGAGCCCCCTGGTGGCAGCAGGAAATCAGCCATCATCCCATTTACGTGAGACTTATAATGTGTGCTCTCCATGTGATACTGAGCAGCCCGCTATACTCTAACCATGCACCTTTATGACTTTGCACCGTTTAAGGTAGACTATTGTGTGAGGAAGCAGCGGCGCCCGCCGGTAAACCCGACGTGCACGGATGCGCGAGGACCCGTCCCACTTCACCCTGGAGCTCTGTAGAATGGCCCAAACTTCCTAGCACAGAGAGTTCTTGCCTGGCAGTGCCAGCAAGTCCTTACTGCAGGGTTTCCCATCTTTACCAGCTCGGGAGACACACACGTGCAGATCAAAATGTGGTAACGCTTCATGAATTTGCGTGTCATCCTTTTGCAGCCACACTTTATACCCCTTGTTGTCAGACTGACACCTTCACAGCGGTGCCGGCTGGAGCGCCACATTCTTTAGAAGTAAGTAATCTCAAATGTCACAACAGCAAAGGGTGAGGTCTTTCCCCAAGACATAAATGTATGCTTGCAATGTGTTTAAACTGCCAGCTAATTCTGTGTCCATGTTTAATTTTAAAAACAGGACAGTCCATAAATGCCCCAACAGTGGCAAGGGATTCCCCATTTGCCCTTCAGGTCAGAGGCCGGACTTGGGCCTCCCCACTTTGGTTATAGAGCCCCCTGGTGGCAGCAGGAAATCAGCCATCATCCCATTTACGTGAAACTTATAATGTGTGCTCTCCATGTGATACTGAGCGCCCGCTATACTCTAACCATGCACCTTTATGACTTTGCACCGTTTAAGGTAGACTATTACGTGAGGTATCATTTACCTCAGCAGAGAGTTCCTTTGACTTTGGTCACGGTTATTGCAAGCAGCGGCGCCGTGTAAACCCGACGTGTACGGAAGTGTGAGAACCTGTCCTACTTCACCCTGGAGCTTTGTAGAATGGCCCTAACTTCCTAGCACAGCGAGTTCTTTCCCGGCAGTGCCAGCAAGTCCTTACTGCAGGGTTTCCCATCTTTACCAGCTCGGGGGAGACACACACGTGCAGATCAAAATGTGGTAACGCTTCACGATTGTGCGTGTCATCCTTTCGCAGGGGCCATGCTAATCTTCTCTGTATCGTTCCAATTTTGTCATATGTGCTGCCTGAGCAAGCACATTGAAGTCCAGGTGCTGGCCCCACTTTATACCCCTTGTTGTCAGACTGAAACCTTCACAGCGGTGCCGGCTGGAGCGCCACATTCTTTAGAAGTAAGTTATCTCAAATGTCACAACAGCAAGGGGTGAGGTCTTTCCCCAAGACATAAATGTATGCTTGCAATGTATTTAAACTGCCAGCTAATTCTGTGTCCATGTTTAATTTTAAAACAGGACAGTCCAAAATGCCCCAACAGTGGCAAGGGGATGCCCCATTTGCCCTTCAGGTCAGAGGCCGGACTTGGGCCTCCCCAGTCCAGGCTTGAGGACACCTATGAGCAAAAATGTACTTTTGGTTATAGAGCCCCCTGCTGGCAGCAGGAAATCAGCCATCATCCCATTTACGTGAGACTTATAATGTGTGCTCTCCATGTGATACTGAGCAGCCCGCTATACTCTAACCATGCACCTTTATGACTTTGCACCGTTTAAGTTAGACTATTGTGTGAGGAAGCAGCGGCGCCCGCTGGTAAACCCGACGTGCACGGATGCGCGAGGACCCGTCCTACTTCACCCTGGAGCTCTGTAGAATGGCCCAAACTTCCTAGCACAGAGAGTTCTTGCCCGTCAGTGCCAGCAAGTCCTTACTGCAGGGTTTCCCATCTTTACCAGCTCGGGGGAGACACACACGTGCAGATCAAAATGTGGTAACGCTTCATGAATTTGCGTGTCATCCTTTTGCAGCCACACTTTATACCCCTTGTTGTCAGACTGACACCTTCACAGCGGTGCCGGCTGGAGCGCCACATTCTTTAGAAGTAAGTAATCTCAAATGTCACAACAGCAAAGGGTGAGGTCTTTCCCCCCCAAGACATAAATGTATGCTTGCAATGTGTTTAAACTGCCAGCTAATTCTGTGTCCATGTTTAATTTTAAAAACAGGACAGTCCATAAATGCCCCAACAGTGGCAAGGATTCCCCATTTGCCCTTCAGGTCAGAGGCCGGACTTGGGCCTCCCACTTTTGGTTATAGAGCCCCTGGTGGCAGCAGGAAATCAGCCATCATCCCATTTACGTGAGACTTATAATGTGTGCTCTCCATGTGATACTGAGCAGCCCGCCACTCTAACCATGCACCTTTATGACTTTGCACCGTTTAAGGTAGACTATTGTGTGAGGAACCTCAGCGGCGCCCGCCGGTAAACAGCGGCGTGCACCCGATGCACGAGTGTGAGACCTGTCCTACTTCACCCTGGAGCTCTGTAGAATGGCCCAAACTTCCTAGCACAGAGAGTTCTTGCCCGGCAGTGCCAGCAAGTCCTTACTGCAGGGTTTCCCATCTTTACCAGCTCGGGAGACACACGTGCAGATCAAAATGTGGTATCGCTTCATGAATTTGCGTGTCATCCTTTTGCAGCCACACTTTATACCCCTTGTTGTCAGACTGACACCTTCACAGCGGTGCCGGCTGGAGCGCCACATTCTTTAGAAGTAAGTTATCTCAAATGTCACAACAGCAAGGGGTGAGGTCTTTCCCCCCCAAGACATAAATGTATGCTTGCAATGTATTTAAACTGCCAGCTAATTCTGTGTCCATGTTTAATTTTAAAAACAGGACAGTCCAAAAATGCCCCAACAGTGGCAAGGGGATGCCCCATTTGCCCTTCAGGTCAGAGGCCGGACTTGGGCCTCCCAGTCCAGGCTTGAGGACACCTATGAGCAAAAATGTACTTTTGGTTATAGAGCCCCTGGTGGCAGGAAATCAGCCATCATCCCATTTACGTGAGACTTATAATGTGTGCTCTCCATGTGATACTGAGCAGCCCGCTATACTCTAACCATGCACCTTTATGACTTTGCACCGTTTAAGGTAGACTATTGTGTGAGGAAGAGGCGCCGCGGGTAACCCGACGTGCACGGATGCGCGAGGACCCGTCCTACTTCACCCTGGAGCTCTGTAGAATGGCCCAAACTTCCTAGCACAGAGAGTTCTTGCTGGCAGTGCCAGCAAGTCCTTACTGCAGGGTTTCCCATCTTTACCAGCTCGGGGAGACACACACGTGCAGATCAAAATGTGGTAACGTCATGAATTTGCGTGTCATCCTTTTGCAGCCACACTTTATACCCCTTGTTGTCAGACTGACACCTTCACAGCGGTGCCGGCTGGAGCGCCACATTCTTTAGAAGTAAGTAATCTCAAATGTCACAACAGCAAAGGGTGAGGTCTTTCCCCAAGACATAAATGTATGCTTGCAATGTGTTTAAACTGCCAGCTAATTCTGTGTCCATGTTTAATTTTAAAAACAGGACAGTCCATAAATGCCCCAACAGTGGCAAGGGGATTCCCATTTGCCCTTCAGGTCAGAGGCCGGACTTGGGCCTCCCCACTTTTGGTTATAGAGCCCTGGTGGCAGCAGGAAATCAGCCATCATCCCATTTACGTGAGACTTATAATGTGTGCTCTCCATGTGATACTGAGCAGCCCGCTATACTCTAACCATGCACCTTTATGACTTTGCACCGTTTAAGGTAGACTATTACGTGAGGTATCAACCTCAGCAGAGAGCCTGACTGGTCAAGTTAAGCAGCGGCGCCCGTCAAACCCGATTGCACGAATGCGTGAGAACCCGTCCTACTTCACCCTGGAGCTCTGTAGAATGGCCCAAACTTCCTAGCACAGAGAGTTCTTTCTGGCAGTGCCAGCAAGTCCTTACTGCAGGGTTTCCATCTTTACCAGCTCGGGAGACACACACGCAGATCAAATGTGGTAACGCTTCATGAATTGCGTGTCATCCTTTCGCCTCCGTGGGGTGAAACTTCTCTGTTCCAATGTTCCATTTTGTTCCAACTTCAACCAATCACAGAAGGGTCCGCTCTGTTCCAACTTGTTCCGATTTCCAAGTTCTTTGACTAATCACACGAGACATGTTTTTAGCTCCCTCTAATCAGATGGCTCATTTTGTTCCAACTAAGGCTATCTTGATTCTCCTCGCTTAGCGCTGTCATTCAGCTGGGCCATTATTGAGCAACGCTTGGAGTAAGTAGACCGTTCTTCATATTTTTATTAAAAATGAGTGCATAACGCTGTATAAAGTAGTATTTATGTCTGTCGTTAGTCCCACAGACTTAAAGTCGTGTTTTTACGGGAATACCGTGTGTTTGTTGCTTGCAAAAGTGCCGCAGTACTGTACATGTCCGCCGCCAGTGTAACTCCGGTCCGTCTGGACTTATTGTACACAAAAAAACGTGTCTAAATGAGTGCATAACGCTGTATAAAATATTATTTGGGTCTGCCTTTAGTCCCACTGACTAACAGCTGTGTTTTACGGCTCTTTGGGGAATATCCGAGTGTTTGTTGCTAGCTAAAGTGCCGCACTGTACATGTTAGCATGTCCGCGCCAGTGTAACTCCGGTCCGGCTGGGCTTATTGTACAAAAACGTGTCCAAATGAGTGCATAACGCTGTATAAAGTAGTATTTATGTCTGTCGTTAGTCCCACTGACTTAACGCCCGTGTTTTTACGGGAATATCCGTAGTGTTTGTTGCTTGCAAAAGTGCCGCGGTACCGTACATGTCCGCCGGCCAGTGTGACCCGGTCCGCTGGACTTATTGTACACAAAAACGTGTCTAAATGAGTGCATAACGCTGTATAAAATATTATTTCTGTCAGTCGCTAGTCCCACTGACTTAACGCTGTGTTTTTACGGCTCTTTGGGGAATATCCGAGTGTGTTTTTTTAATGCGTGCCAGATTGTACATGTCCGGCCGCCAGTGTAACTCCGGTCCGTCTTCGAATTACTGTACAGAAAATGCATTGTCATGTACAGAATACAGTGACGCTTTTTAATATTATTAATTACTGTTAGTTATTAGTTACTGTCTTGATTGTCAGGCTAATTCATAAAACATGTGTGCTAACTGTGTTATCCTCTGTTACTGTGTGTTGTAGATTAAGCATCTTAAAAAAGAATTTACCTGTAAGTACCACCTGCCATTTCTTTGTAATCATTTTGATTTGTTTTTATGTAGAAGTATCTACTGCCAGACATTAGTTAATGTTTATTTATTTATATTTATGTAGATGGAGAATCTAACATTTAGAAGTAGGGCCCCCTAACGGACCCTTCTGTTGAAGGCTTGCCAGGCCCAAGCCCTTGCCTCCTCGCTTTGGCAGCCAGGCCCCCCTACAGGGCCAAAGCAGCCGCAGGAGGTGGATGCGGAGGCCTGGGCCCATGTCAACTCCGAGGGTGGCGACATTCACCAATGCACCCTCATCCTGAGCCGGTGGAAGGTCCAGTTTGGTAAATACCAGGGGAAGACCTTCCACTGGCTGCTGGAGAATGACGGGCTAGCAGGCCAATCTTGTACCCTCCTACAAGAAGGAGCCAGAGAGGACAGGGTCTCAGTCCCCGCTGATGGCCAACAAGGTGGAGTACTGGTGTCTGACTTGTACACAAAACAATGGACAGAGTGATGATCTGATGACATTTTATTTTATTTTCATTTTATCCCTTTGTGAACATACAGGACGCCTTCACCTGCTACTCGGCGTATCCTGACTTTGTGGAAGCAGTCAGGTCTCCACCAGGCGTTCGAGGAGGCACGGTTGGTGAAGCCCCTTCTCCAGCCCGGCAGGAGGGAAGGGCACTGTTGGCTTCGGGACTTCAAATTTGAGACTCCTGCAGAGCCTGCATGAGTCTGGGGACTCCAAAAAGATCCGGTAAATTGTTAAAAACATTGGGATTATATGTATAGCTGCTGTACTGAGCACCTGTGAGAAGATTTCATGTGACAAACTGTCTGTTTCAGGCAGATTTGTCAACTACCTCCCGGAGGAAGGCGCCAGCTCCCGGCACGCAGATGGAGAACGCCTGGTCCACTACGTCCGAAGAGAGACAGAGAGCAGAGAGCCAGGCCAAGGCTGCATCCACCTCACAGCTGCTGCATCCACCACCACCACCACCGCAGCAGCAGCAGCAGCAGCTGCCAAGCTCTGTCTCGCGCAAGCCTGAGAGCCAAGAGTGTCTCTACAGTAAGTGTTTCACTGTAACGCTGTCTGTATGATGTACCTGGATGTGTTTGTAATGTTGTCTCATTATAGATGTTGTGTGTGTGTTTGTGTTATAGACCTCTGGATCTACGCTATGCCTTTGTCGGCGGCCTTTCTCTGGGTTCATGGAAATGCAAGCAAACTGGAAAAGTTGGTCCTCAAGCCTGCATTTCCAGGCAAGTCCAGCTTGAATTAAATTCAGAGTTAAGCGCTTATACTGCTGTATTCTGTGATCACTTTATAATGTTCTGTTCTCTGTGTGGTTACAGCCTCTTCCTTCCGGCACCTCTTTAGACCAGTTTTCCGCTTCCCACTGGGAGCCTCGACAAGAGCTGGTCGAGGCATGGTAGTTGACTGGAGAAGTGTAAGTAATATTTTACAATTTGGGTACATCGTTTATGTCAATGAAGCTGAATTAGTTGTTAACCGTTGTATTTATTATGCTTATAACTGTTTCCATAATCAGAGGAGGAGAGGAAACGACAGGTAGGTTTATAAATCAAAACAGGTTGGTGTACTGGTGACATTTCAATTCACTAACCGACATGCAGCTGGCTAATCACTTGTCATAACATCTCAATCATTGTATGCGTAGAGTAACATTTTCTTCTTCATGCTTTAGTTACCTGTGTAATCTAACTGCTGTCTGCCTCACTCAACCTTTGTAATCTGTTATAACTCATTTGTCTCATCCCCGCTTACTCACCTTTTAGAAGTAGTTTTGCATGCGGAAGGCTGAATGTGGGCATGAAGTTCTTTATATAGAATAAATCTATATGCATTATACAATAATAATATAATATGTAATGTACTGTCTATACATTTTAAAATGAACAACAATTTTTTTCATGTTACTGAAACGTTTTATTTCTCTTAAAGCCTCAGACGTGCAGGCCCCTCTCTCTCCTCTCCTGCAGCCTCCACCTCCTCCTCATCAGCCCAAGGTTGTTGTTAGCAACAGCACAGAAGGGAGCTGGTGTCTCTGCCATGGACGAGCCCACGGACGAGGAGCTGCTGGAGGCCTCACAGGACCAGGACTGGCCCCTGCAACCCCAGCAGCCCGCATACGGCAGAGACAGCAGCTCCCCGCCACGTCCTGGAGGTGCCAGTCTCGCCATGCCCTGGAGCTGCCAGTCCCCCGCGCCACGTCCTGGAGCTGCCAGTCCCCGCCACGTCCTGGAGCTGCCAGTCCCCGCCACGTCCTGGAGCTGCCAGTCCTCACACGCTCCTGGAGCTGCCAGTCTCCCGCCACGTCCTGGAGCTGGGCCCACGCCACGTCCTGGAGCGGCCAGTCCGCCACGCCCTGGAGCTGCCAGTCCCCCGCCACCTGGAGGCAGGAGCTGACGGAGCCAGCTGTCCTCCCTCCCCACCTCCTGCTGGCAGTGCTGAGGTAAGTCTGTCTGTCAAAACACAGAACAAAACACACAAAACTGCCCTTACACATACAATGTTTTCCCTTTAGATATTAAAGTGTCCTGTGTGCTTGTTGTGTTGTTACCTCTCCAGCTGTTGCTCACGCTCTGGCGGGCAGCCCACTGCAGGAGCAGCAGCAGTGGATCGGCCGGGTGCTGTTTACTAGGAGCAGCAAGGGGAGGTCCCAGTCTAAGGCGCTGAACGTGTGGTGGTACCTCTCCCAGACCCGGCCGATCTACACCCAGCCTCTCGCCCCCCGCACCCCCTTCTTGCATGTCGGGCTGTTCCTGTGGATGCCACATGTGATCTGGGCAGCAGCAGCTGACATGCCCCCAGCCTTTGTGCACAGGTACCATGACAAAGGCTGGGCTGTACAGACCATCCGGAGGGTCTCACATCGATTTGGCTGGTATCTCATGGCCACCGAGTACCTAGAGTGCCGTCGGTAAGAAGAAGGTCGGAGGGTGGTCACAGGGCATTATTAGGGCAGCTGTCCCCCACCTACAGCTGAGCCAATTCCCAGCTGTACTTACGTGTACAAGTAAGAAATATCAGTTTGTGTTTTGCTATACAGAATGATGTATATTTCTTTTGCTGTATATATAATGTTTGTGTTGTTGCTGCAGGCTGTCCAGAGACTCCAGTGGTCGCACAGCTGAGGCTTCACGCACTTTGGGCAACAGTGCTTCTCGGCTGTGCAAACACCCTGCGGGAGGCACACTCAGATGCCTGGATGCGGAGAGCCATCGCGTACCGGCGTGTGCGAGCAGTTCCTGGCCTTGTGCGGTGAGGGGCAGTTCTCACCACCACCCGAGATGCCCCTCTCCTCCGCCACCACAGCACAGTCTAGCCATGACATCCTGGCGCGGCTGGAGGAGTACAAGGCCAGGATCACGCCAACCTTCGGATCCATCTTAAAGATGATTCCACTAAGAAGGCAAGTGAAGTTTGTGACCATTTTTCTACAGCTGCTGTGTGTTCATGGACTCACAATAACATGTAGAACTCTCTCTCCTTAAGGTGACGAAAAGCTCGCAGGTACCGCTGCAGACACGGTCGCCTGGGTTACCAACGAGGTAACGAGCACGGGCAGGTCTCATCAGTGTCCTCACCTGCTCCGAGGGCACAGAGGGCCTGTCTCCCCATGGCGGCCGGGTTGTGAGGCGGCACCGACTGAGGTACCACCCCCAGCTGATCTGCACGTGATCGTGACTGCTGCAAGCGAGACGGCGGTGTCGAAGACAGCTGCCTTGTTTCAGGTGTGAAACTGGAGATGAGTTAACAGTACTTCACATTAATAGTTTTCTTTATCTCACATTTTACAATAAAACATATATAAGTGTGAGATGAATTTAGATGATTTTTTTGTAGTGTGTATATGTTACGCTTATGAAAATTAAACCACTTTTTTTTTTCTTCTGTCACAGGAGGACAGCTCGGTGAGACTGGACATCTGGCACCTGATGCGGCGCTTGCATCAGGTGTCACCACTGAGACCCACGAGCTGTACGCCCTTCATGGGGCAGCTGTCTCACTTACCTTCGAGGTGGACTCGGAGATGCCCGCTGCCTCACGGAGGCTGCTGTCGCAGCTGGAGGGGCAGCACGGATGGTTGGCCTGACTGGACGCCGAAGTCATCAGGAGGACTGGGCTCGAGGTGGAGGCTCCGACTGTCGCAGACGGACGCGTGAGCCGAGGAGTCGAAGCACTTCATCCAGGACCTCCTAGAGACCTTCGGCGACCAGCCAAGCGCAACATCCTGACATCCTGCTGATGGATGCTCTCCGCATCCAGGAATTTGGAGAACGCAGAGCCCCACCTCAGCGCTGCATCCAGGACCCACCGGGCGCGGTAGCGACATTTCAGACCGCAGGCTGACAAAGGGCGGAGTCAGCCTGTCGCATATCGCTGCGAGGGGCTCCACGCCACTGAGTCCTTCCACCTCCACCTCAACCGGTTCATCCCAGGTACTTGCATGTTTCTCACAGCTTGTGCTCAAAACAATCTATATTAACATAAAACTCTGATTAATCTGTTATCAATAACCTGCCTCCTCAGGGATGCGCGCCAGTGCTTTGCACTTCCAGGCGTTCCTGGTCGATGGACTGGTGAGGTGGAATGAGGACTGCCGCAGCAGCAGCTGCACCCCGGTCGCAGCTGAGGAAAAGGTGGGACCTCTGCACTCCCACAGTGGCCACCTCAAGTACGTCCTTAACCCAAAGAGCCAACGGGGTGCTTGGCCTTCCTATGGTTAAGGACTTCACCAAGCCTGCTGAGTACACAGGTATGTGTGATCTCAAAAAATGTATTCAAACATGATATCTATGAGAAAAAGGAGCACTAACAAATCCTTTGCTTTGTGTTTCTGCTGTACGACAGGGAGCTCATTGGAGTTGAGTACCTGTACCAGCAGACTGGCAGAGTGCTTGAGGTTGTCAGCTTGGACCCTGACACTCCGGACGAGGCTGCTGCCATCGAGTCCCTTTGGGGAGGACGAGGATGAGGGTATCGGGAGGAGGTTGAGGACCCAACTCTCTTCGAGCCCGATACTCTCCAGCAACACAGTGGCAGCAGCTCGGTCAGGGGATCCAGCTGACGCACTCCCCGCCTGAGCCATCCGGTCCCGCCGCCTCACCACCGTGCCTCTTCCGAGGCCCCAGAAGGTCCTGCTTCCTCCTCAGAGTCTGAGGTAAGTTCACTGACTGACTACCGACTGATGTTGATGACTGTGTTAATAATAATAATATTAATAATAACTACATTGAAACTGAATCAGTTTATTTCAGACAATATATTCCCAGTATATATTTATATATAGATTTTTTTACATTTATTTGTTATATACAACACAAATATATTATTTGATATATATTTCCCAGTGCTCTCTTTACTCACAGTGATTTCCTTTCTTGTGTTTCTTGTCAGGAGGAGATGCAGGGTCCTGATGGTCAGCCAGGATACCAGCATGTCCTGAGGCTGGCCCAGGCCCTGCTGGAAGCACGGAGCCTTCTGGGGCTGTCAGACAGGAGGGTAGACAGGCCTATTGTGCTCTGGCATCGATTGCCAGAGCACGACAAGAGGAGAGTGGTCTACCCTCCCAGATACCGGGAGAGGCAGCCTAAGGGGCGGTTCAAGGCTGCGAAGGAAAACACCTCCTGCTCCTGGAAAGGAGAGTCTCCAACGGTGAGACTCTTTGCAATTATTATTATTATATTATTTTCTAACTACAACATGCTGTGTAATAACCCACTCTGTGCTCTCATTGACTCTTTCAGCAGCCTCTCGACCGAACTCGGCCCTGCAAATTGGCCCAGCGCCAGTCGCCTGGTGGAGGCCATTTGCAGCCAGCTCTGCCAGCTCCATCCAAAGGGCACGCGGTCCGGGGATCCGTCGGGACAGGTGGGCCCTGGTCCTCTCGACTACGTGGCCATCAGAGCGGCAGTGCTGGCCAGCCCGAGGCTGATGGCTCAGACGGACATCCAGCTCTTTGAGCTTAATCAGAGGACCCTGTCCCAGTGGTAAGAGTTTCACATAAAGCAGTGTTGATGTGTTGTAATCTCAACTGTCATTTATCTATTGATTAAAGCTCAAGAGTCTAAAAGCAGAATATTTTTGTTTCCAGGTTCTCTCGGCGCCAGAAAGAGGAGGAGAAGGCTGTGCTGCTGCAGGCAAGTGGCGTCATGCCTGTGGCAGCACTGGCTGGCGAGCCCTCCTCCGCAAAAGGGCTGTCCTGTGTCCAGGTGGGACAAGGACAGCCCTTTCCTTCAACGTCCCCGAGGAGCAGCCCTCCTCCTCCACACTTTCTCTTCCTCCTCCTCCTCCTCCTCCTCCTCCGCCTCCTCCTCCTCCTGCTGCGCCCAGGTGGGGAACATCCAGGCCCATCTGGAGGCGTACACCTACGCCTTCCTCCCGGGCCCTCCTCCTCCTCCTCCTCCTCATCCTCCTCCTCCACTCACCTCCACTCCTCCAGTTGCCTCCCGGGCCTTCCTCTTCCTGCAACGCGTATTCCCAGGACAACAGAATACAGGAAGAGGAAGGCGGCCAAGCTGCCACTGCAGGGCAGGGCCGCCGCCCGGGAGCAAATCCTGTCGGCAGTCGGCGCAGTACGCCTGCAGCAAGTGTGGCCAGCCCAAAAGGCTGAGACTGGCCACACTCGGGTGGGAGGTGTGGCGACTGCGCCACTGTCGGCGGGAAGTCTGTGGAGGAGTGGCGAGAGGAGATGAGGAGGAAAATGAACAGTGACCCAGGGGGCAAGGGCCTGTTTAAATGTTTTAATTTTATTATTTTTTTAGTTTTCTTTTATTTGATTCTGTTTTATTATTTGTATTGATTGTATATATTATATATATTGTATTATATTATTATATAACAGAATATATATACTAATAATTATATATATATACTAATAAATATATATATATACTAATAATTATATATACCCTAATAATATACTGCTGAGATCTCTGTACATCTGTCACATCAAAGTGTAAAATAAAAATCAGAAACTGCACTTTGTTTTGGAGTTTTTTTATTTATGATCCTTTATAATGCACAACATGTCTTCTAACCTTTACTTTAAAGTATTTGTATGATATATACACAGTCAGATTAAGCTTGTTTACGAGCAGCATGTGTAACCTTTTATTGTTTGTATCAAAAGCATTTTAGGATGACATGTCTTTCTCCACCACCTTGACCAATTTTGGTTTAAATAATTAGCCAGGGCCCCTCATCCAGTCTCCTGTCATCCAGTCTCCTGTAATCAAACACAACATAAAACATGACATAATAAGTCATACTACTTATTGCAACATTAAAACTTACAAAAGTTAGAGTTGAGATGATGTATACTAACTCAGATGAAGCTTGTATAAGGGTAGCGTGTCTATAACATTGATGTATTGTCTCCTTCTTTATCTGCCGCAGGCGGGGTTCGAACCACCAACCTCAAAACTTCAAAAGCCCACTACTTGCTTGCTCCTCCCGCAGGAAAACAGAGAAGAACGTGCCATAAGCTTTTCGCAGGGGCCATGCTAATCTTCTCTGTATCGCTCCAATTTTGTCATATGTGCTGCCTGAGCAAGCACATTGAAGTCCAGGTGCTGGCCCCACTTTATACCCCTTGTTGTCAGATTGAAACCTTCACAGCGGTGCGGCTGGAGCGCCACATTCTTTAGAAGTAAGTTATCTCAAATGTCACAACAGCAAGGGGTGAGGTCTTTCCCCCAAGACATAAATGTATGCTTGCAATGTATTTAAACTGCCAGCTAATTCTGTGTCCATGTTTAATTTTAAAAACAGGACAGTCCAAAATGCCCCAACAGTGGCAAGGGGATGCCCCATTTGCCCTTCAGGTCAGAGGCCGGACTTGGGCCTCCCAGTCCAGGCTTGAGGACACCTATAAGCAAAAATGTACTTTTGGTTATAGAGCCCCTGGTGGCAGCAGGAAATCAGCCATCATCCCATTTACGTGAGACTTATAATGTGTGCTCTCCATGTGATACTGAGCAGCCCGCTATACTCTAACCATGCACCTTTATGACTTTGCACCGTTTAAGGTAGACTATTGTGTGAGGAAGCAGCGGCGCCCGCCGGTAAACCCGACGTGCACGGATGCGCGAGGACCCGTCCTACTTCACCCTGGAGCTCTGTAGAATGGCTCAAACTTCCTAGCACAGAGAGTTCTTGCCTGGCAGTGCCAGCAAGTCCTTACTGCAGGGTTTCCCATCTTTACCAGCTCGGGGGAGACACACACGTGCAGATCAAAATGTGGTATCGCTTCATGAATTTGCGTGTCATCCTTTTGCAGCCACACTTTATACCCCTTGTTGTCAGACTGACACCTTCACAGCGGTGCCGGCTGGAGCGCCACATTCTTTAGAAGTAAGTTATCTCAAATGTCACAACAGCAAGGGGTGAGGTCTTTCCCCAAGACATAAATGTATGCTTGCAATGTATTTAAACTGCCAGCTAATTCTGTGTCCATGTTTAATTTTAAAAACAGGACAGTCCAAAAATGCCCCAACAGTGGCAAGGGGATGCCCCATTTGCCCTTCAGGTCAGAGGCCGGACTTGGGCCTCCCAGTCCAGGCTTGAGGACACCTATGAGCAAAAATGTACTTTTGGTTATAGAGCCCCCTGGTGGCAGCAGGAAATCAGCCATCATCCCATTTACGTGAGACTTATAATGTGTGCTCTCCATGTGATACTGAGCAGCCCGCTATACTCTAACCATGCACCTTTATGACTTTGCACCGTTTAAGGTAGACTATTGTGTGAGGAAGCAGCGGCGCCCGCCGGTAAACCCGACGTGCACGGATGCGCGAGGACCCGTCCTACTTCACCCTGGAGCTCTGTAGAATGGCCCAAACTTCCTAGCACAGAGAGTTCTTGCCTGGCAGTGCCAGCAAGTCCTTACTGCAGGGTTTCCCATCTTTACCAGCTCGGGAGACACACACGTGCAGATCAAAATGTGGTAACGCTTCATGAATTTGCGTGTCATCCTTTTGCAGCCACACTTTATACCCCTTGTTGTCAGACTGACACCTTCACAGCGGTGCCGGCTGGAGCGCCACATTCTTTAGAAGTAAGTAATCTCAAATGTCACAACAGCAAAGGGTGAGGTCTTTCCCCAAGACATAAATGTATGCTTGCAATGTGTTTAAACTGCCAGCTAATTCTGTGTCCATGTTTAATTTTAAAAACAGGACAGTCCATAAATGCCCCAACAGTGGCAAGGGGATTCCCCATTTGCCCTTCAGGTCAGAGGCCGGACTTGGGCCTCCCACTTTTGGTTATAGAGCCCCCTGGTGGCAGCAGGAAATCAGCCATCATCCCATTTACGTGAAACTTATAATGTGTGCTCTCCATGTGATACTGAGCCGCCCGCTATACTCTAACCATGCACCTTTATGACTTTGCACCGTTTAAGGTAGACTATTACGTGAGGTATCATTTACCTCAGCAGAGAGTTCCTTTGACTTTGGTCACGGTTATTGCAAGCAGCGGCGCCTGGGTAAACCCGACGTGTACGGAAGTGTGAGAACCTGTCCTACTTCACCCTGGAGCTTTGTAGAATGGCCCTAACTTCCTAGCACAGCGAGTTCTTTCTCGGCAGTGCCAGCCAGACAATTGCGTGAGGTATCATTGAACTCAGCAGAGAGTTCCTTTGACTTTGGTCACGGTTATTGCAAGCAGCGGCGGCCATGGGTAAACCCGACGTGCATGGAGGTGCGAGGACCCGTCCTACTTCACCCTTGAACTTTGTAAAATGGCCCAAACTTCCTAGCACAGAGAGTTCTTGCCCGGCAGTGCCAGCAAGTCCTTACTGCAGGGTTTCCCATCTTTACCAGCTCGGGAGACACACGCCTAGATCAAAATGTGGTAACGCTTCACGATTGTGCGTGTCATCCTTTCGCAGGGGCCATGCTAATCTTCTCTGTATCGTCCAATTTTGTCATATGTGCTGCCTGAGCAAGCACATTGAAGTCCAGGTGCTGGCCCCACTTTATACCCCTTGTTGTCAGATTGAAACCTTCACAGCGGTGCCGGCTGGAGCGCCACATTCTTTAGAAGTAAGTTATCTCAAATGTCACAACAGCAAGGGGTGAGGTCTTTCCCCCCCAAGACATAAATGTATGCTTGCAATGTATTTAAACTGCCAGCTAATTCTGTGTCCATGTTTAATTTTAAAAACAGGACAGTCCAAAAATGCCCCAACAGTGGCAAGGATGCCCCATTTGCCCTTCAGGTCAGAGGCCGGACTTGGGCCTCCCAGTCCAGGCTTGAGGACACCTATGAGCAAAAATGTACTTTTGGTTATAGAGCCCCTGGTGGCAGCAGGAAATCAGCCATCATCCCATTTACGTGAGACTTATAATGTGTGCTCTCCATGTGATACTGAGCAGCCCGCTATACTCTAACCATGCACCTTTATGACTTTGCACCGTTTAAGGTAGACTATTGTGTGAGGAAGCAGCGGCGCCCGGTAAACCCGACGTGCACGGATGCGCGAGGACCCGTCCTACTTCACCCTGGAGCTCTGTAGAATGGCCCAAACTTCCTAGCACAGAGAGTTCTTGCCCGGCAGTGCCAGCAAGTCCTTACTGCAGGGTTTCCCATCTTTACCAGCTCGGGAGACACACACGTGCAGATCAAAATGTGGTAACGCTTCATGAATTTGCGTGTCATCCTTTTGCAGCCACACTTTATACCCCTTGTTGTCAGACTGACACCTTCACAGCGGTGCCGGCTGGAGCGCCACATTCTTTAGAAGTAAGTAATCTCAAATGTCACAACAGCAAAGGGTGAGGTCTTTCCCCCCCAAGACATAAATGTATGCTTGCAATGTGTTTAAACTGCCAGCTAATTCTGTGTCCATGTTTAATTTTAAAAACAGGACAGTCCATAAATGCCCCAACAGTGGCAAGGGATTCCCCATTTGCCCTTCAGGTCAGAGGCCGGACTTGGGCCTCCCCACTTTTGGTTATAGAGCCCCCTGGTGGCAGCAGGAAATCAGCCATCATCCCATTTACGTGAAACTTATAATGTGTGCTCTCCATGTGATACTGAGCCGCCCGCTATACTCTAACCACGCACCTTTATGACTTTGCACCGTTTAAGGTAGACTATTACGTGAGGTATCATTTACCTCAGCAGAGAGTTCCTTTGACTTTGGTCACGGTTATTGCAAGCAGCGGCGCCCGTGGGTAAACCCGACGTGTACGGAAGTGTGAGAACCTGTCCTACTTCACCCTGGAGCTTTGTAGAATGGCCCTAACTTCCTAGCACAGAGAGTTCTTTCCCGGCAGTGCCAGCAAGTCCTTACTGCAGGGTTTCCCATCTTTACCAGCTCGGGGGAGACACACACGTGCAGATCAAAATGTGGTAACGCTTCACGATTGTGCGTGTCATCCTTGCGCCTCCGTGGGGTGAAACTTCTCTGTTCCAATGTTCCATTTTGTTCCAACTTCAACCAATCACAGAAGGGTCCGTCTGTTCCAACTTGCTCCGATTTCCAAGTTCTTGACTAATCACACGAGACATGTTTTTAGCCCTCCAATCAGATGGCTCATTTTGTTCCAACTACCGCCATCTTGGATTCTTCTAGCGCTGTCATTCAGCCTTCGCTATTGACAGCAACGCTTGAGTAAGTAGACCGTTCTTCATATTTTTATTAAAAATGAGTGCATAACGCTGTATAAAGTAGTATTTATGTCTGTCGTTAGTCCCACAGACTTAACGCCGTGTTTTTACGGGAATATCCGTGTGTTTGTTGCTTGCAAAGTGCCGTGTACTGTACATGTCCGCCGCCAATGTAACTCCGGTCCGCTTCGACTTATTGTACACAAAAACGTGTCTAAATGAGTGCATAACGCTGTATAAAATATTATTTCTGTCTGCCTTTAGTCCCACTGACTTAACGCTGTGTTTTTACGGCTCTTTGGGGAATATCCGAGTGTTTGTTGCTAGCTAAAGTGCCGTACTGTACATGTTAGCATGTCCGCCGCCAGTGTAACTCCGGTCCGCTTGGGCTTATTGTACACAAAAACGTGTCTAAATGAGTGCATAACGCTGTATAAAGTAGTATTTATGTCTGTCGTTAGTCCCACTGACTTAACGCCGTGTTTTTACGGGAATATCCGTGTGTTTGTTGCTTGCAAAAGTGCCGTACTGTACATGTCCGCCGCCAGTGTAACTCCGGTCCGCTTCGACTTATTGTACACAAAAACGTGTCTAAATGAGTGCATAACGCTGTATAAAATATTATTTCTGTCAGTCGTTAGTCCCACTGACTTAACGCTGTGTTTTTACGGCTCTTGGGGAATATCCGAGTGTTTTTTTAATAAAAGTGCCGTACTGTACATGTCCGCCGTCAGTGTAACTCCGGTCCGCTCGAATTACTGTACAGAAAATGCATTGTCATGTACAGAATACAGTGACGCTTTTTAATATTATTAATTACTGTTAGTTATTAGTTACTGTCTTGATTGTCAGGCTAATCTTACATAAAACAGTGTGTGCTAACTGTGTTATCCTCTGTTACTGTGTGTTGTAGATTAAGACATCTTAAAAAAAGAATTTACCTGTAAGTACCACCTGCCATTTCTTTGTAATCATTTTGATTTGTTTTTATGTAGAAGTATCTACTGCCAGACATTGTGTTAATGTTTATTTATTTATATATTTATGTAGATGGAGAATCCAACATTTAGAAGGGCCCCTAACGGGACCCTTCTGTTGAAGGCTTCGGCCGAGGCCCAAGCCCTTGCCCCCCGGCCCCCTGGCAGCCAGGCCCCCTACAGGGCCAAGCAGCCGCAGGAGGTGGATGCGGAGGCCTGGGCCCACGTCAACTCCGAGGGTGGCGACACCACCAATGCCACCCTCATCCTGAGCCGGTGGAAGGTCCAGTTTGGTAAATACCAGGGGAAGACCTTCCACTGGCTGCTGGAGAATGACGTGGGCTACAGCGTCAATCTTGTGGCCTCCCACAAGAAGGAGCGAGAGAGGACAGGGTCTCAGTCCCCGCTGATGGCCAACAAGGTGGAGTACTGGTGTCTGACTTACACAAAACAATGGACAGAGTGATGATCTGATGACATTTTATTTTATTTTCATTTTATCCCTTTGTGAACATACAGGACGCCTTCACCCGCTACTCCTCGGCGTATCCTGACTTTGTGGAAGCAGTCAGGTTCCACCAGGCGTTCGAGGAGGCGGGTGAAGTCCCTCCAGCCCGGGCAGGAGGGACAGGCACTTGTTGGCTTCGGGGACTTCAAATTTGAGACCCTGCAGAGCCTGTACGAGTCTGGGGACTCCAAAAAGATCCGGTAAATTGTTAAAAACATTGGGATTATATGTATAGCTGCTGTACTGAGCACCGGTGAGAAGATTTCATGTGACAAACTGTCTGTTTTGTACAGATTTGTCAACTACCTCCGGAGGAAGGCGCCAGCTCCCGGCACGCAGATGGAGAACGCCGTCCACTACGTCCGGAAGAGAGACAGAGAGCAGAGAGCCAGGGCTGCTGCTGCATCCACCACAGCTGCTGCATCCACCACCACCACCACCGGCAGCAGCAGCAGCAGCAGCCAAGCCTCTGTCTCGGCCGCAAGCCTGAGAGCCAAGAGTGTCTCACAGTAAGTGTTTCACTGTAACGCTGTCTGTATGATGTACCTGGATGTGTTTGTAATGTTGTCTCATTATAGATGTTGTTGTGTGTTTGTGTTATAGACCTCTTGGATCTACGCTTGCGGCCTTTGTCTCCGGGCGGCGTTCTCTGTCTGCGGTGGAAATGCAGGCCAAACTGAAAAAGTTGGTCCCTAAGCCTGCATTTCCAGGCAAGTCCAGCTTGAATTAAATTCAGAGTTAAGCGTTTATACTGTTGTATTCCCTGTGATCACTTTATAATGTTCTGTTCTCTGTGTGGTTACAGCCTCTTCCTTCCGGCCCTTTAGACCAGCTCTTCCTCCGCTTCCACCGGGGAGCCCTCGGATGAAGAGCTGGTCAAGGCGGTAGTTGACTTGGAGAAGTGTAAGTAATATTTTACAATTTGGCACATCGTTTATGTCAATGAAGCTTGAATTAGTTGTTAACCGTTGTATTTATTATGCTTATAACTGTTTCCATAATCAGAGGAGGAGAGGAAACGACAGGTAGGTTTGTGTTAAATCAAAAACAGGTTGGTGTACTGGTGACATTTCAATTCACTAACCGACATGCAGCTGGCCAATCACTTGTCATAACATCTCTAATCATTGTATGCGTAGAGTAACATTTTCTTCTTCATGCTTTAGTTACCTGTGTAATCTAACTGCTGTCTGCCTCACTCAACCTTTGTAATCTGTTATAACCCATTTGTCTCATCCCCGCTTACTCACCTTTAGAAGTAGTTTTTGTATGCAGCTTGGCTGAATGTGGGCATGAAGTTCTTTATATAGAATAAATATATATGCATTATACAATAATAATATAATATGTAATGTACTGTCTATACATTTTAAAATGAACAACAATTTTTTCATGTTACTGAAACGTTTTATTTCTCTTAAAGCCTCAGACGTACAGGCCCCTCTCTCGCTCCTGCAGCCTCCACCTCCTCCCCCCTCATCAGCTGCAGCAGCAGCAGCAGCAACAGCACAGAAGGGAGCTGGTGTCTCTGCCGTGGACGAGCCCACGGACGAGGAGCTGCTGGAGGCCTCACAGGACCAGGACTGGCCCCTGCAACCTCCAGCAGCCGTGGAGCATACGGCAGAGACAGCAGCTCCCGCCACGTCCTGGAGCTGCCAGTCCCCGCCACGTCCTGGAGCTGCCAGTCCCCGCCACGTCCTGGAGCTGCCAGTCCCCGCCACGTCCTGAGCTGCCAGTCCCCGCCACGTCCTGGAGCTGCCAGTCCCCGCCACGTCCTGGAGCTGCCAGTCCCCGCCACGTCCTGGAGCTGCCAGTCCCCGCCACGTCCTGGAGCTGCCAGTCCCCGCCACGTCCTGGAGCTGCCAGTCCCCGCCACCTGGAGTGCAGGAGTTGACGGAGCCAGCTGTCCTCCCTCCCCCACCTCCTGCTGGCAGTGCTGAGGTAAGTCTGTCTGTCAAAACACAGAACAAAACACACAAAAACTGCCCTTACACATACAATGTTTTCCTTTAGATATTAAAGTGTCCTGTGTGCTTGTGTTGTTACCTCTCCAGCTGTTGCCTGCGTCCTGGCGGGCAGCTCACTGCGGAGCAGCAGCAGTGGATCGGCCGGGTGCTGTTTACCAGGAGCAGCAAGGGAGGTCCCAGCTCGTTAAGGAGTTGAACGTGTGGTGGTACCCTCCCCAGACCCGGCCGATCTACACCCAGCCTCCCGCGTCCCCGACCCCTTCTTTGCATGTCGGCTGTTCCTGTGGATGCCACACAGGATCTGGCAGCAGCAGCTGACATGCCCCCAGCCTTTGTGCACAGGTACCATGACAAAGGCTGGGCTGTACAGGACCATCCGGAGGGTCCTGGACATCGACGGCTGGTATCTCATGGCCACTGAGTACCTAGAGTGCCGTCGGTGTAAGAAGAAGGTCGGAGGGTGGTCACAGGGCATTATTAGGCAGCTGTCCCCCACCTACAGCTGCCAATTCCCAGCTGTACTTACGTACAAGTAAGAAATATCAGTTTGTGTTTTACATATTGTATGATGTATATTTCTTTTGCTGTATATAATGTTTGTGTTGTTGCTGCAGGCTGTCCTGTGACCTTAGGGTGGTCGCACAGCTGAGGTCACGCACTTTGGGCAACAGTGCTTCTCGGCTGTGCAACACCCTGCGGGAGGCACACTCAGATGCCTGGATGCGGAGAGCCATCGCGTACCTCGGCGTGTGCGAGCAGTTCCTGGCCTTGTGCGCGGTGAGGGGCAGTTCTCACCACCACCCGAGATGCCCCCTCTCCTCCGCCGTCTGGCTGTTAACAGTCTACAGCCATGACATCCTGGCGCGGCTGGAGGAGTACAAGGCCAGGATCACGTCAACCTTCGGATCCATCTTAAAGATGGATTCCACTAAGAAGGCAAGTGAAGTTTGTGACCATTTTTTCTTACAGCTGCTGTGTGTTCATGGACTCACAATAACATGTAGAATCTCTCTCCTTAAGGTGACGAAAAGCTCGCAGGTACCGCTGCAGACACGGCCGCCTGGGTTACCAACGTAGGTAACGAGCACGGGCAGGTCCTCATCAGTGTCCTCACCTGCTCCGAGGGCACAGAGGGCCTGTCCCCCATGGCGGCCGGGTTGATGAGGCGGTACCGACTCGCCGAGGTACCACCCCCCCAGCTGATCTACGTGGATCGTGACTGCTGCAGCCGAGACGGCGTGTCAAGACAGCTGCCTTGTTTCAGGTGTGAAACTGAGACAGTTAATAGCATTGTTAATAATAGCTTTCTTTATCTCACATTTTACAATAAAACATATATAAGTGTGAGATGAATTTAGATGATTTTTTTGTGTGTGTATATGTTACGCTTATGAAAATTAAACCACTTTTTTTTTTCTTCTGTCACAGGAGTGGGGACAGCTCGTGGTGAGACTGGACATCTGGCACCTGATGCGGCGCTTCGCATCAGGTGTCACCACAGAGACCCACGAGCTGTACGCCCTTCATGGGGCAGCTGTCTCACTGCATCTTCGAGGTGGACTCGGGAGATGCCCGCCGTCTCACGGAGGCTAAGCGGTCGCAGCTGGAGGGCAGCACGGGATGGTTGGCCTGACTGACGCCGAAGTCATCAGGAGGATCACCAGGGAGGAGTGGAGGCTCCACTGTCGCAGACGGACGCGTGGAGCCGAGGAGTCGACACTCCTCATCCAGGACCTCCTAGAGACCTTCGGCGGACCAGCCGGGCGCAACATCCTGGACATCCCGTTGCTGGATGCTCTCCGCATCCAGGAAATTTGGAGAACGCAGAGGCCCCACCTCAGCTGCATCCAGGACCCACCGGGCGTGCAGCTGTACACCCAGACCGGCAGGCTGACAAAGGGCGGAGTCAGCCTGCCGTATATCGCTGCGCGAGGGCTCCACGTCACTGGAGTCCTTCCACCTCCACCTCAACCGGTTCATCCCAGGTACTTGCATGTTTCTCACAGCTTGTGCTCAAAACAATCTATATTAACATAAAACTCTGATTAATCTGTTATCAATAACCTGCCTCCTCAGGGACGCGCGCCAGTGCTTTGCACTTCCAGGCGTTCCTGGTCGATGGACTGGTGAGGTGGAATGAGGACCGCGCAGCAGCAGCTGCACCCGGTCGCAGCTGAGGAAAAGGTGGGACCTCTGCACTCCTACAGTGGCCACCTCAAGCACGTCCTTAACCTGAAGAGCCAACGGGTGCTTGGCCTTCCTATGGTTAAGGACTTCACCAAGCCTGCTGAGTACACAGGTATGTGTGATCTCAAAAAATGTATTCAAACATGATATCTATGAGAAAAAGGAGCACTAACAAATCCTTTGCTTTGTGTTTCTGCTGTACGACAGGGAGCTCATTGGAGTTGAGTACCTGTACCAGCAGACTGGCAGAGTGCTTGAGGTTGTCAGCTTGGACCCTGACACTCCGGACGAGGCTGCTGCCATCGAGTCCCTTTGGGAGGACGAGGATGAGGGTATCGGGAGGAGGTTGAGGACCCAACTCTCTTCGAGCCCGATACCCTCTCCAGCAACACAGTGGCAGCAGCTCGGTCAGGGGATCCAGCTGACGCACCCCGTCTGAGCCATCCGGTCCCGCCGCCTCACCACCGTGCCTCTTCCGAGGCCCCAGAAGGTCCTGCTTCCTCCTCAGAGTCTGAGGTAAGTTCACTGACTGACTACCGACTGATGTTGATGACTGTGTTAATAATAATAATATTAATAATAACTACATTGAAACTGAATCAGTTTATTTCAGACAATATATTCCCAGTATATATTTATATATAGATTTTTTTTTACATTTATTTGTTATATACAACACAAATATATTATTTGATATATATTTCCCAGTGCTCTCTTTACTCACAGTGATTTCCCTTTCTTGTGTTTCTTGTCAGGAGGAGATGCAGGGTCCTGATGGTCAGCCAGGATACCAGCATGTCCTGAGGCTGGCCCAGGCCCTGCTGGAAGCACGGAGCCTTCTGGGGCTGTCAGACAGGAGGGTAGACAGGCTCATTGTGCTCTGGCATCGATTGCCAGAGCACGACAAGAGGAGAGTGGTCTACCCTCCCAGATACCGGGAGAGGCAGCCTAAGGGGCGGTTCAAGGCTGCGAAGGGGAAAAACACCTCCTGCCCTGGAAAGGAGAGTCTCCAACGGTGAGACTCTTTGCAATTATTATTATTATATTATTTCTCTAACTACAACATGCTGTGTAATAACCCACTCTGTGCTCTCATTGACTCTTTCAGCAGCCTTCTCGGACCGAACTCGGGCCCTGCAAATTGGCCCAGCGCCAGTCGCCTGGTGGAGGCCATTTGCAGCCAGCTCTGCCAGCTCCATCCAAAGGGCACGCGGTCCGGGGGGATCCGTCGGGACAGGTGGGCCCTGGTCCTCTCGGACTACGTGGCCATCAGAGCGGCAGTGCTGGCCAGCCCGAGGCTGATGGCTCAGACGGACATCCAGCTCTTTGAGCTTAATCAGAGGACCCTGTCCCAGTGGTAAGAGTTTCACATAAAGCAGTGTTGATGTGTTGTAATCTCAACTGTCATTTATCTATTGATTAAAGCTCAAGAGTCTAAAAGCAGAATATTTTTGTTTCCAGGTTCTCTCGGCGCCAGAAAGAGGAGGAGAAGGCTGTGCTGCTGCAGGCAAGTGGCGTCATGCCTGTGGCAGCACTGGCTGGCGAGCCCCTCCCTCCGGCAAAAGGGCTGTCCTGTGTCCAGGTGGGACAAGGACAGCCCTTTCCCTTCAACGTCCCCGAGGAGCAGCCCTCCTCCTCCACACTTTCTCTTCCTCCTCCTCCTCCTCCTCCTCCTCCGCCTCCTCCTCCTCCTGCTGCGCCTCCAGGTGGGGAACATCCAGGCCCATCTGGAGGCGTACACCTACGCCTTCTTCTCCCGGGCCCTCCTCCTCCTCCTCCTCCTCATCCTCCTCCTCCAACAACACCCTCAACCTCCTCCACTCCTCCAGTACTGCTCCCGGGCCTTCCTCTTCCTGCAACGCGTATTCCCAGGACAACAGAATACAGGAAGAGGAAGGCGGCCGAAGCTGCCACTGCAGGGCAGGGGCCGCCGCCCGGGAGCAAATCCCGTCGGCAGTCGGCGCAGTACGTCTGCAGCAAGTGTGGCCAGCCCAAAAGGCTGGAGACTGGCCACACTCGGGTGGGAGGTGTGGCGTACTGCGCCACTGTCGGCGGGAAGTCTGTGGAGGAGTGGCGGGAGGAGATGAGGAGGAAAATGAACAGTGACCCAGGGGGGCAAGGGCCTGTTTAAATGTTTTAATTTTATTATTTTTTAGTTTTCTCTTTATTTGATTCTGTTTTATTATTTGTATTGATTGTATATATTATATATATTGTATTATATTATTATATAACAGAATATATATACTAATAATTATATATATATACTAATAAATATATATATATACTAATAATTATATATACCCTAATAATATACTGCTGAGATCTCTGTACATCTGTCACATCAAAGTGTAAAATAAAAATCAGAAACTGCACTTTGTTTTGGAGTTTTTATTTATGATCCTTTATAATGCACAACATGTCTTCTAACCTTTACTTTAAAGTATTTGTATGATATATACACAGTCAGATTAAGCTTGTTTACGAGCAGCATGTGTAACCTTTTATTGTTTGTATCAAAAGCATTTTAGGATGACATGTCTTTCTCCACCACCTTGACCAATTTTGGTTTAAATAATTAGCCAGGGCCCCTCATCCAGTCTCCTGTCATCCAGTCTCCTGTAATCAAACACAACATAAAACATGACATAATAAGTCATACTACTTATTGCAACATTAAAACTTACAAAAGTTAGAGTTGAGATGATGTATACTAACTCAGATGAAGCTTGTATAAGGGTAGCGTGTCTATAACATTGATGTATTGTCTCCTTCTTTATCTGCCGCAGGCGGGGTTCGAACCACCAACCTCAAAACTTCAAAAAAGCCCACTACTTGCTTGCTCCCCCTCCCGCAGGAAAACAGAGAAGAACGTGCCATAAGCTTTTCGCAGGGGCCATGCTAATCTTCTCTGTATCGTTCCAATTTTGTCATATGTGCTGCCTGAGCAAGCACATTGAAGTCCAGGTGCTGGCCCCACTTTATACCCCTTGTTGTCAGATTGAAACCTTCACAGCGGTGCCGGCTGGAGCGCCACATTCTTTAGAAGTAAGTTATCTCAAATGTCACAACAGCAAGGGGTGAGGTCTTTCCCCCCCAAGACATAAATGTATGCTTGCAATGTATTTAAACTGCCAGCTAATTCTGTGTCCATGTTTAATTTTAAAAACAGGACAGTCCAAAAATGCCCCAACAGTGGCAAGGGGATGCCCCATTTGCCCTTCAGGTCAGAGGCCGGACTTGGGCCTCCCCAGTCCAGGCTTGAGGACACCTATAAGCAAAAATGTACTTTTGGTTATAGAGCCCCTGGTGGCAGCAGGAAATCAGCCATCATCCCATTTACGTGAGACTTATAATGTGTGCTCTCCATGTGATACTGAGCAGCCCGCTATACTCTAACCATGCACCTTTATGACTTTGCACCGTTTAAGGTAGACTATTGTGTGAGGAAGCAGCGGCGCCGGTAAACCCGACGTGCACGGATGCGCGAGGACCCGTCCTACTTCACCCTGGAGCTCTGTAGAATGGCCCAAACTTCCTAGCACAGAGAGTTCTTGCCTGGCAGTGCCAGCAAGTCCTTACTGCAGGGTTTCCCATCTTTACCAGCTCGGGGGAGACACACACGTGCAGATCAAAATGTGGTATCGCTTCATGAATTTGCGTGTCATCCTTTTGCAGCCACACTTTATACCCCTTGTTGTCAGACTGACACCTTCACAGCGGTGCCGGCTGGAGCGCCACATTCTTTAGAAGTAAGTTATCTCAAATGTCACAACAGCAAGGGGTGAGGTCTTTCCCCCCCAAGACATAAATGTATGCTTGCAATGTATTTAAACTGCCAGCTAATTCTGTGTCCATGTTTAATTTTAAAAACAGGACAGTCCAAAAATGCCCCAACAGTGGCAAGGGGATGCCCCATTTGCCCTTCAGGTCAGAGGCCGGACTTGGGCCTCCCAGTCCAGGCTTGAGGACACCTATGAGCAAAAATGTACTTTTGGTTATAGAGCCCCTGGTGGCAGCAGGAAATCAGCCATCATCCCATTTACGTGAGACTTATAATGTGTGCTCTCCATGTGATACTGAGCAGCCCGCTATACTCTAACCATGCACCTTTATGACTTTGCACCGTTTAAGGTAGACTATTGTGTGAGGAAGCAGCGGCGCCCGCCGGTAAACCCGACGTGCACGGATGCGCGAGGACCCGTCCTACTTCACCCTGGAGCTCTGTAGAATGGCCCAAACTTCCTAGCACAGAGAGTTCTTGCCTGGCAGTGCCAGCAAGTCCTTACTGCAGGGTTTCCCATCTTTACCAGCTCGGGAGACACACACGTGCAGATCAAAATGTGGTAACGCTTCATGAATTTGCGTGTCATCCTTTTGCAGCCACACTTTATACCCCTTGTTGTCAGACTGACACCTTCACAGCGGTGCCGGCTGGAGCGCCACATTCTTTAGAAGTAAGTAATCTCAAATGTCACAACAGCAAAGGGTGAGGTCTTTCCCCCCCAAGACATAAATGTATGCTTGCAATGTGTTTAAACTGCCAGCTAATTCTGTGTCCATGTTTAATTTTAAAAACAGGACAGTCCATAAATGCCCCAACAGTGGCAAGGGGATTCCCCATTTGCCCTTCAGGTCAGAGGCCGGACTTGGGCCTCCCCACTTTTGGTTATAGAGCCCCCTGGTGGCAGCAGGAAATCAGCCATCATCCCATTTACGTGAAACTTATAATGTGTGCTCTCCATGTGATACTGAGCCGCCCGCTATACTCTAACCACGCACCTTTATGACTTTGCACCGTTTAAGGTAGACTATTACGTGAGGTATCATTTACCTCAGCAGAGAGTTCCTTTGACTTTGGTCACGGTTATTGCAAGCAGCGGCGCCCGTGGGTAAACCCGACGTGTACGGAAGTGTGAGAACCTGTCCTACTTCACCCTGGAGCTTTGTAGAATGGCCCTAACTTCCTAGCACAGCGAGTTCTTTCCCGGCAGTGCCAGCCAGACAATTGCGTGAGGTATCATTGAACTCAGCAGAGAGTTCCTTTGACTTTGGTCACGGTTATTGTGCAGCGGCGGCCATGGGTAAACCCGACGTGCATGGAGGTGCGAGGACCCGTCCTACTTCACCCTTGAACTTTGTAAAATGGCCCAAACTTCCTAGCACAGAGAGTTCTTGCCCGGCAGTGCCAGCAAGTCCTTACTGCAGGGTTTCCCATCTTTACCAGCTCGGGGGAGACACACACGTGCAGATCAAAATGTGGTAACGCTTCACGATTGTGCGTGTCATCCTTTCGCAGGGGCCATGCTAATCTTCTCTGTATCGTTCCAATTTTGTCATATGTGCTGCCTGAGCAAGCACATTGAAGTCCAGGTGCTGGCCCCACTTTATACCCCTTGTTGTCAGACTGAAACCTTCACAGCGGTGCCGGCTGGAGCGCCACATTCTTTAGAAGTAAGTTATCTCAAATGTCACAACAGCAAGGGGTGAGGTCTTTCCCCAAGACATAAATGTATGCTTGCAATGTATTTAAACTGCCAGCTAATTCTGTGTCCATGTTTAATTTTAAAAACAGGACAGTCAAAAATGCCCCAACAGTGGCAAGGGGATGCCCCATTTGCCCTTCAGGTCAGAGGCCGGACTTGGGCCTCCCCAGTCCAGGCTTGAGGACACCTATAAGCAAAAATGTACTTTTGGTTATAGAGCCCCCTGGTGGCAGCAGGAAATCAGCCATCATCCCATTTACGTGAGACTTATAATGTGTGCTCTCCATGTGATACTGAGCAGCCCGCTATACTCTAACCATGCACCTTTATGACTTTGCACCGTTTAAGGTAGACTATTGTGTGAGGAAGCAGCGGCGCCCGCCGGTAAACCCGACGTGCACGGATGCGCGAGGACCCGTCCTACTTCACCCTGGAGCTCTGTAGAATGGCCCAAACTTCCTAGCACAGAGAGTTCTTGCCCGGCAGTGCCAGCAAGTCCTTACTGCAGGGTTTCCCATCTTTACCAGCTCGGGGACACACACGTGCAGATCAAAATGTGGTATCGCTTCATGAATTTGCGTGTCATCCTTTTGCAGCCACACTTTATACCCCTTGTTGTCAGACTGACACCTTCACAGCGGTGCCGGCTGGAGCGCCACATTCTTTAGAAGTAAGTAATCTCAAATGTCACAACAGCAAAGGGTGAGGTCTTTCCCCCCCAAGACATAAATGTATGCTTGCAATGTGTTTAAACTGCCAGCTAATTCTGTGTCCATGTTTAATTTTAAAAACAGGACAGTCCATAAATGCCCCAACAGTGGCAAGGGGATTCCCCATTTGCCCTTCAGGTCAGAGGCCGGACTTGGGCCTCCCCACTTTTGGTTATAGAGCCCCTGGTGGCAGCAGGAAATCAGCCATCATCCCATTTACGTGAAACTTATAATGTGTGCTCTCCATGTGATACTGAGCCGCCCGCTATACTCTAACCACGCACCTTTATGACTTTGCACCGTTTAAGGTAGACTATTACGTGAGGTATCATTTACCTCAGCAGAGAGTTCCTTTGACTTTGGTCACGGTTATTGCAAGCAGCGGCGCCCGTGGGTAAACCCGACGTGTACGGAAGTGTGAGAACCTGTCCTACTTCACCCTGGAGCTTTGTAGAATGGCCCTAACTTCCTAGCACAGCGAGTTCTTTCGGCAGTGCCAGCCAGACAATTGCGTGAGGTATCATTGAACTCAGCAGAGAGTTCCTTTGACTTTGGTCACGGTTATTGCAAGCAGCGGCGGCCATGGGTAAACCCGACGTGCATGGAGGTGCGAGGACCCGTCCTACTTCACCCTTGAACTTTGTAAAATGGCCCAAACTTCCTAGCACAGAGAGTTCTTGCCCGGCAGTGCCAGCAAGTCCTTACTGCAGGGTTTCCCATCTTTACCAGCTCGGGAGACACACACGTCTAGATCAAAATGTGGTAACGCTTCACGATTGTGCGTGTCATCCTTTCGCCTCCGTGGGTGAAACTTCTCTGTTCCAATGTTCCATTTTGTTCCAACTTCAACCAATCACAGAAGGGTCCGTCTGTTCCAACTTGTTCCGATTTCCAAGTTCTTGACTAATCACACGAGACATGTTTTTAGCCCTCCAATCAGATGGCTCATTTTGTTCCAACTACCGCCATCTTGGATTCTCGCTTAGCGCTGTCATTCAGCCTTCGCTATTGACAGCAACGCTTGAGTAAGTAGACCGTTCTTCATATTTTTATTAAAAATGAGTGCATAACGCTGTATAAAGTAGTATTTATGTCTGTCGTTAGTCCCACAGACTTAACGCCGTGTTTTTACGGGAATATCCGTGTGTTTGTTGCTTGCAAAAGTGCCGTGTACTGTACATGTCCGCCGCCAGTGTAACTCCGGTCCGCTTCGGACTTATTGTACACAAAAAACGTGTCTAAATGAGTGCATAACGCTGTATAAAATATTATTTCTGTCTGCCTTTAGTCCCACTGACTTAACGCTGTGTTTTTACGGCTCTTTGGGGAATATCCGAGTGTGTTTTTTTAATAAAAAGTGCCGTACTGTACATGTTAGCATGTCCGCCGCCAGTGTAACTCCGGTCCGCTTCGGGCTTATTGTACACAAAAACGTGTCTAAATGAGTGCATAACGCTGTATAAAATATTATTTCTGTCAGTCGTTAGTCCCACTGACTTAACGCTGTGTTTTTACGGCTCTTTGGGGAATATCCGAGTGTGTTTTTAATAAAAGTGCCGTACTGTACATGTCCGCCGTCAGTGTAACTCCGGTCCGCTTGAATTACTGTACAGAAAATGCATTGTCATGTACAGAATACAGTGACGCTTTTTAATATTATTAATTACTGTTAGTTATTAGTTACTGTCTTGATTGTCAGGCTAATCTTACATAAAACAGTGTGTGCTAACTGTGTTATCCTCTGTTACTGTGTGTTGTAGATTAAGACATCTTAAAAAAAGAATTTACCTGTAAGTACCACCTGCCATTTCTTTGTAATCATTTTGATTTGTTTTTATGTAGAAGTATCTACTGCCAGACATTGTGTTAATGTTTATTTATTTATATATTTATGTAGATGGAGAATCCAACATTTAGAAGGGCCCCTAACGGGACCCTTCTGTTGAAGGCTTCGGCCGAGGCCCAAGCCCTTGCCCCCCGGCCCCCTGGCAGCCAGGCCCCTACAGGGCCAAGCAGCCGCAGGAGGTGGATGCGGAGGCCTGGGCCCACGTCAACTCCGAGGGTGGCGACACCACCAATGCCACCCTCATCCTGAGCCGGTGGAAGGTCCAGTTTGGTAAATACCAGGGGAAGACCTTCCACTGGCTGCTGGAGAATGACGTGGGCTACAGCGTCAATCTTGTGGCCTCCCACAAGAAGGAGCGAGAGAGGACAGGGTCTCAGTCCCCGCTGATGGCCAACAAGGTGGAGTACTGGTGTCTGACTTACACAAAACAATGGACAGAGTGATGATCTGATGACATTTTATTTTATTTTCATTTTATCCCTTTGTGAACATACAGGACGCCTTCACCCGCTACTCCTCGGCGTATCCTGACTTTGTGGAAGCAGTCAGGTTCCACCAGGCGTTCGAGGAGGCGCGGGTGAAGTCCCTCCAGCCCGGGCAGGAGGGACAGGCACTTGTTGGCTTCGGGGACTTCAAATTTGAGACCCTGCAGAGCCTGTACGAGTCTGGGGACTCCAAAAAGATCCGGTAAATTGTTAAAAACATTGGGATTATATGTATAGCTGCTGTACTGAGCACCGGTGAGAAGATTTCATGTGACAAACTGTCTGTTTTGTACAGATTTGTCAACTACCTCCGGAGGAAGGCGCCAGCTCGGCACGCAGATGGAGAACGCCGTCCACTACGTCCGGAAGAGAGACAGAGAGCAGAGAGCCAGGGCTGCTGCTGCATCCACCACAGCTGCTGCATCCACCACCACCACCACCACCAGCAGCAGCAGCAGCAGCAGCAGCAGCAGCCCAAGCCTCTGTCTCGGCCGCAAGCCTGAGAGCCAAGAGTGTCTCACAGTAAGTGTTTCACTGTAAAGCTGTCTGTATGATGTACCTGGATGTGTTTGTAATGTTGTCTCATTATAGATGTTGTTGTGTGTTTGTGTTATAGACCTCTTGGATCTACGCTTGCGGCCTTTGTCTCCGGGCGGCGTTCTCTGTCTGCGGTGGAAATGCAGGCCAAACTGAAAAAGTTGGTCCCTAAGCCTGCATTTCCAGGCAAGTCCAGCTTGAATTAAATTCAGAGTTAAGCGTTTATACTGTTGTATTCCCTGTGATCACTTTATAATGTTCTGTTCTCTGTGTGGTTACAGCCTCTTCCTTCCGGCCCTTTAGACCAGCTCTTCCTCCGCTTCCACCGGGGAGCCCTCGGATGAAGAGCTGGTCAAGGCGGTAGTTGACTTGGAGAAGTGTAAGTAATATTTTACAATTTGGCACATCGTTTATGTCAATGAAGCTTGAATTAGTTGTTAACCGTTGTATTTATTATGCTTATAACTGTTTCCATAATCAGAGGAGGAGAGGAAACGACAGGTAGGTTTGTGTTAAATCAAAAACAGGTTGGTGTACTGGTGACATTTCAATTCACTAACCGACATGCAGCTGGCCAATCACTTGTCATAACATCTCTAATCATTGTATGTAGAGTAACATTTTCTTCTTCATGCTTTAGTTACCTGTGTAATCTAACTGCTGTCTGCCTCACTCAACCTTTGTAATCTGTTATAACCCATTTGTCTCATCCCCGCTTACTCACCTTTAGAAGTAGTTTTTGTATGCAGCTTGGCTGAATGTGGGCATGAAGTTCTTTATATAGAATAAATATATATGCATTATACAATAATAATATAATATGTAATGTACTGTCTATACATTTTAAAATGAACAACAATTTTTTCATGTTACTGAAACGTTTTATTTCTCTTAAAGCCTCAGACGTACAGGCCCCTCTCTCGCTCCTGCAGCCTCCACCTCCTCCCTCATCAGCTGCAGCAGCAGCAGCAACAGCACAGAAGGGAGCTGGTGTCTCTGCCGTGGACGAGCCCACGGACGAGGAGCTGCTGGAGGCCTCACAGGACCAGGACTGGCCCCTGCAACCTCCAGCAGCCGTGGAGCATACGAGCAGAGCCACAGCTGCCAGTCCCCGCCACGTCCTGGAGCTGCCAGTCCCCGCCACGTCCTGAGCTGCCAGCCGCCACGCCCTGGAGCTCCCCGCCACGTCCTGGAGCTGCCAGTCCCCGCCACGTCCTGGAGCTGCCAGTCCCCGCCACGTCCTGGAGCTGCCAGTCCCCGCCACGTCCTGGAGCTGCCAGTCCCCGCCACGTCCTGGAGCTGCCAGTCCCCGCCACGTCCTGGAGCTGCCAGTCCCCGCCACGTCCCTGCCAGTCCCCGCCACCTGGAGTGCAGGAGTTGACGGAGCCAGCTGTCCTCCCTCCCCCACCTCCTGCTGGCAGTGCTGAGGTAAGTCTGTCTGTCAAAACACAGAACAAAACACACAAAAACTGCCCTTACACATACAATGTTTTCCTTTAGATATTAAAGTGTCCTGTGTGCTTGTGTTGTTACCTCTCCAGCTGTTGCCTGCGTCCTGGCGGGCAGCTCTCACTGCGGAGCAGCAGCAGTGGATCGGCCGGGTGCTGTTTACCAGGAGCAGCAAGGGGAGGTCCCAGCTCGTTAAGGAGTTGAACGTGTGGTGGTACCCTCCCCAGACCCGGCCGATCTACACCCAGCCTCCCGCGTCCCCCGACCCCTTCTTTGCATGTCGGCTGTTCCTGTGGATGCCACACAGGATCTGGCAGCAGCAGCTGACATGCCCCCAGCCTTTGTGCACAGGTACCATGACAAAGGCTGGGCTGTACAGGACCATCCGGAGGGTCCTGGACATCGACGGCTGGTATCTCATGGCCACTGAGTACCTAGAGTGCCGTCGGTGTAAGAAGAAGGTCGGAGGGTGGTCACAGGGCATTATTAGGCAGCTGTCCCCCACCTACAGCTGCCAATTCCCAGCTGTACTTACGTACAAGTAAGAAATATCAGTTTGTGTTTTACATATTGTATGATGTATATTTCTTTTGCTGTATATAATGTTTGTGTTGTTGCTGCAGGCTGTCCTGTGACCTTAGGGTGGTCGCACAGCTGAGGTCACGCACTTTGGGCAACAGTGCTTCTCGGCTGTGCAACACCCTGCGGGAGGCACACTCAGATGCCTGGATGCGGAGAGCCATCGCGTACCTCGGCGTGTGCGAGCAGTTCCTGGCCTTGTGCGCGGTGAGGGGGCAGTTCTCACCACCACCCGAGATGCCCCCTCTCCTCCGCCGTCTGGCTGTTAACAGTCTACAGCCATGACATCCTGGCGCGGCTGGAGGAGTACAAGGCCAGGATCACGTCAACCTTCGGATCCATCTTAAAGATGGATTCCACTAAGAAGGCAAGTGAAGTTTGTGACCATTTTTTCTTACAGCTGCTGTGTGTTCATGGACTCACAATAACATGTAGAATCTCTCTCCTTAAGGTGACGAAAAGCTCGCAGGTACCGCTGCAGACACGGCCGCCTGGGTTACCAACGTAGGTAACGAGCACGGGCAGGTCCTCATCAGTGTCCTCACCTGCTCCGAGGGCACAGAGGGCCTGTCCCCCATGGCGGCCGGGTTGATGAGGCGGTACCGACTCGCCGAGGTACCACCCCCCCAGCTGATCTACGTGGATCGTGACTGCTGCAGCCGAGACGGCGTGTCGAAGACAGCTGCCTTGTTTCAGGTGTGAAACTGAGACAGTTAATAGCATTGTTAATAATAGCTTTCTTTATCTCACATTTTACAATAAAACATATATAAGTGTGAGATGAATTTAGATGATTTTTTTGTGTGTGTATATGTTACGCTTATGAAAATTAAACCACTTTTTTTTCTTCTGTCACAGGAGTGGGGACAGCTCGTGGTGAGACTGGACATCTGGCACCTGATGCGGCGCTTCGCATCAGGTGTCACCACAGAGACCCACGAGCTGTACGCCCTTCATGGGGCAGCTGTCTCACTGCATCTTCGAGGTGGACTCGGGAGATGCCCGCCGTCTCACGGAGGCTAAGCGGTCGCAGCTGGAGGGGCAGCACGGGATGGTTGGCCTGACTGACGCCGAAGTCATCAGGAGGATCACCAGGGAGGAGTGGAGGCTCCACTGTCGCAGACGGACGCGTGGAGCCGAGGAGTCGACACTCCTCATCCAGGACCTCCTAGAGACCTTCGGCGGACCAGCCGGGCGCAACATCCTGGACATCCCGTTGCTGGATGCTCTCCGCATCCAGGAAATTTGGAGAACGCAGAGGCCCCACCTCAGCTGCATCCAGGACCCACCGGGCGTGCAGCTGTACACCCAGACCGGCAGGCTGACAAAGGCGGAGTCAGCCTGCCGGTATATCGCTGCGCGAGGGCTCCACGTCACTGGAGTCCTTCCACCTCCACCTCAACCGGTTCATCCCAGGTACTTGCATGTTTCTCACAGCTTGTGCTCAAAACAATCTATATTAACATAAAACTCTGATTAATCTGTTATCAATAACCTGCCTCCTCAGGGACGCGCGCCAGTGCTTTGCACTTCCAGGCGTTCCTGGTCGATGGACTGGTGAGGTGGAATGAGGACCGCGCAGCAGCAGCTGCACCCGGTCGCAGCTGAGGAAAAGGTGGGACCTCTGCACTCCTACAGTGGCCACCTCAAGCACGTCCTTAACCTGAAGAGCCAACGGGTGCTTGGCCTTCCTATGGTTAAGGACTTCACCAAGCCTGCTGAGTACACAGGTATGTGTGATCTCAAAAAAATGTATTCAAACATGATATCTATGAGAAAAAGGAGCACTAACAAATCCTTTGCTTTGTGTTTCTGCTGTACGACAGGGAGCTCATTGGAGTTGAGTACCTGTACCAGCAGACTGGCAGAGTGCTTGAGGTTGTCAGCTTGGACCCTGACACTCCGGACGAGGCTGCTGCCATCGAGTCCCTTGGGGAGGACGAGGATGAGGGTATCGGGGAGGAGGTTGAGGACCCAACTCTCTTCGAGCCCGATACCCTCTCCAGCAACACAGTGGCAGCAGCTCGGTCAGGGGATCCAGCTGACGCACCCCCGTCTGAGCCATCCGGTCCCGCCGCCTCACCACCGTGCCTCTTCCGAGGCCCCAGAAGGTCCTGCTTCCTCCTCAGAGTCTGAGGTAAGTTCACTGACTGACTACCGACTGATGTTGATGACTGTGTTAATAATAATAATATTAATAATAACTACATTGAAACTGAATCAGTTTATTTCAGACAATATATTCCCAGTATATATTTATATATAGATTTTTTTTTACATTTATTTGTTATATACAACACAAATATATTATTTGATATATATTTCCCAGTGCTCTCTTTACTCACAGTGATTTCCCTTTCTTGTGTTTCTTGTCAGGAGGAGATGCAGGGTCCTGATGGTCAGCCAGGATACCAGCATGTCCTGAGGCTGGCCCAGGCCCTGCTGGAAGCACGGAGCCTTCTGGGGCTGTCAGACAGGAGGGTAGACAGGCTCATTGTGCTCTGGCATCGATTGCCAGAGCACGACAGAGAGTGGTCTACCCTCCCAGATACCGGGAGAGGCAGCCTAAGGGGCGGTTCAAGGCTGCGAAGGGAAAACACCTCCTGCCCTGGAAAGGAGAGTCTCCAACGGTGAGACTCTTTGCAATTATTATTATTATATTATTTCTCTAACTACAACATGCTGTGTAATAACCCACTCTGTGCTCTCATTGACTCTTTCAGCAGCCTTCTCGGACCGAACTCGGGCCCTGCAAATTGGCCCAGCGCCAGTCGCCTGGTGGAGGCCATTTGCAGCCAGCTCTGCCAGCTCCATCCAAAGGGCACGCGGTCCGGGGGGATCCGTCGGGACAGGTGGGCCCTGGTCCTCTCGGACTACGTGGCCATCAGAGCGGCAGTGCTGGCCAGCCCGAGGCTGATGGCTCAGACGGACATCCAGCTCTTTGAGCTTAATCAGAGGACCCTGTCCCAGTGGTAAGAGTTTCACATAAAGCAGTGTTGACGTGTTGTAATCTCAACTGTCATTTATCTATTGATTAAAGCTCAAGAGTCTAAAAGCAGAATATTTTTGTTTCCAGGTTCTCTCGGCGCCAGAAAGAGGAGGAGAAGGCTGTGCTGCTGCAGGCAAGTGGCGTCATGCCTGTGGCAGCACTGGCTGGCGAGCCCCTCCCTCCGGCAAAAGGGCTGTCCTGTGTCCAGGTGGGACAAGGACAGCCCTTTCCCTTCAACGTCCCCGAGGAGCAGCCCTCCTCCTCCACACTTTCTCTTCCTCCTCCTCCTCCTCCTCCTCCTCCGCCTCCTCCTCCTCCTGCTGCGCTCCAGGTGGGGAACATCCAGGCCCATCTGGAGGCGTACACCTCGCCTTCTTCTCCCGGGCCCTCCTCCTCCTCCTCCTCCTCCTCCTCATCCTCCTCCTCCAACAACACCCTCAACCTCCTCCACTCCTCCAGTACTGCTCCCGGGCCTTCCTCTTCCTGCAACGCGTATTCCCAGGACAACAGAATACAGGAAGAGGAAGGCGGCCGAAGCTGCCACTGCAGGGCAGGGGCCGCCGCCCGGGAGCAAATCCCGTCGGCAGTCGGCGCAGTACGTCTGCAGCAAGTGTGGCCAGCCCAAAGGCTGGAGACTGGCCACACTCGGGTGGGAGGTGTGGCGTGCTGCGCCACTGTCGGCGGGAAGTCTGTGGAGGAGTGGCGGGAGGAGATGAGGAGGAAAATGAACAGTGACCCAGGGGGCAAGGGCCTGTTTAAATGTTTTAATTTTATTATTTTTTAGTTTTCTCTTTTATTTGATTCTGTTTTATTATTTGTATTGATTGTATATATTATATATATTGTATTATATTATTATATAACAGAATATATATACTAATAATTATATATATATACTAATAAATATATATATATACTAATAATTATATATACCCTAATAATATACTGCTGAGATCTCTGTACATCTGTCACATCAAAGTGTAAAATAAAAATCAGAAACTGCACTTTGTTTTGGAGTTTTTATTTATGATCCTTTATAATGCACAACATGTCTTCTAACCTTTACTTTAAAGTATTTGTATGATATATACACAGTCAGATTAAGCTTGTTTACGAGCAGCATGTGTAACCTTTTATTGTTTGTATCAAAAGCATTTTAGGATGACATGTCTTTCTCCACCACCTTGACCAATTTTGGTTTAAATAATTAGCCAGGGCCCCTCATCCAGTCTCCTGTCATCCAGTCTCCTGTAATCAAACACAACATAAAACATGACATAATAAGTCATACTACTTATTGCAACATTAAAACTTACAAAAGTTAGAGTTGAGATGATGTATACTAACTCAGATGAAGCTTGTATAAGGGTAGCGTGTCTATAACATTGATGTATTGTCTCCTTCTTTATCTGCCGCAGGCGGGGTTCGAACCACCAACCTCAAAACTTCAAAAAAGCCCACTACTTGCTTGCTCCCCCTCCCGCAGGAAAACAGAGAAGAACGTGCCATAAGCTTTTCGCAGGGGCCATGCTAATCTTCTCTGTATCGTTCCAATTTTGTCATATGTGCTGCCTGAGCAAGCACATTGAAGTCCAGGTGCTGGCCCCACTTTATACCCCTTGTTGTCAGATTGAAACCTTCACAGCGGTGCCGGCTGGAGCGCCACATTCTTTAGAAGTAAGTTATCTCAAATGTCACAACAGCAAGGGGTGAGGTCTTTCCCCCCCAAGACATAAATGTATGCTTGCAATGTATTTAAACTGCCAGCTAATTCTGTGTCCATGTTTAATTTTAAAAACAGGACAGTCCAAAATGCCCCAACAGTGGCAAGGGGATGCCCCATTTGCCCTTCAGGTCAGAGGCCGGACTTGGGCCTCCCCAGTCCAGGCTTGAGGACACCTATGAGCAAAAATGTACTTTTGGTTATAGAGCCCCCTGGTGGCAGCAGGAAATCAGCCATCATCCCATTTACGTGAGACTTATAATGTGTGCTCTCCATGTGATACTGAGCAGCCCGCTATACTCTAACCATGCACCTTTATGACTTTGCACCGTTTAAGGTAGACTATTGTGTGAGGAAGCAGCGGCGCCCGCGGTAAACCCGACGTGCACGGATGCGCGAGGACCCGTCCTACTTCACCCTGGAGCTCTGTAGAATGGCCCAAACTTCCTAGCACAGAGAGTTCTTGCCTGGCAGTGCCAGCAAGTCCTTACTGCAGGGTTTCCCATCTTTACCAGCTCGGGGACACACACGTGCAGATCAAAATGTGGTAACGCTTCATGAATTTGCGTGTCATCCTTTTGCAGCCACACTTTATACCCCTTGTTGTCAGACTGACACCTTCACAGCGGTGCCGGCTGGAGCGCCACATTCTTTAGAAGTAAGTAATCTCAAATGTCACAACAGCAAAGGGTGAGGTCTTTCCCCCCCAAGACATAAATGTATGCTTGCAATGTGTTTAAACTGCCAGCTAATTCTGTGTCCATGTTTAATTTTAAAAACAGGACAGTCCATAAATGCCCCAACAGTGGCAAGGGGATTCCCCATTTGCCCTTCAGGTCAGAGGCCGGACTTGGGCCTCCCCACTTTTGGTTATAGAGCCCCCTGGTGGCAGCAGGAAATCAGCCATCATCCCATTTACGTGAAACTTATAATGTGTGCTCTCCATGTGATACTGAGCCGCCCGCTATACTCTAACCATGCACCTTTATGACTTTGCACCGTTTAAGGTAGACTATTACGTGAGGTATCATTTACCTCAGCAGAGAGTTCCTTTGACTTTGGTCACGGTTATTGCAAGCAGCGGCGCCCGTGGGTAAACCCGACGTGTACGGAAGTGTGAGAACCTGTCCTACTTCACCCTGGAGCTTTGTAGAATGGCCCTAACTTCCTAGCACAGCGAGTTCTTTCTCGGCAGTGCCAGCCAGACAATTGCGTGAGGTATCATTGAACTCAGCAGAGAGTTCCTTTGACTTTGGTCACGGTTATTGCAAGCAGCGGCGGCCATGGGTAAACCCGACGTGCATGGAGGTGCGAGGACCCGTCCTACTTCACCCTTGAACTTTGTAAAATGGCCCAAACTTCCTAGCACAGAGAGTTCTTGCCCGGCAGTGCCAGCAAGTCCTTACTGCAGGGTTTCCCATCTTTACCAGCTCGGGGGAGACACACACGTCTAGATCAAAATGTGGTAACGCTTCACGATTGTGCGTGTCATCCTTGCGCCTCCGTGGGTGAAACTTCTCTGTTCCAATGTTCCATTTTGTTCCAACTTCAACCAATCACAGAAGGGTCCGTCTGTTCCAACTTGTTCCGATTTCCAAGTTCTTGACTAATCACACGAGACATGTTTTTAGCCCTCCAATCAGATGGCTCATTTTGTTCCAACTACCGCCATCTTGGATTCTTCGCTTAGCGCTGTCATTCAGCCTTCGCTATTGACAGCAACGCTTGAGTAAGTAGACCGTTCTTCATATTTTTATTAAAAATGAGTGCATAACGCTGTATAAAGTAGTATTTATGTCTGTCGTTAGTCCCACAGACTTAACGCCGTGTTTTTACGGGAATATCCGTGTGTTTGTTGCTTGCAAAAGTGCCGTGTACTGTACATGTCCGCCGCCAATGTAACTCCGGTCCGCTTCGGACTTATTGTACACAAAAAACGTGTCTAAATGAGTGCATAACGCTGTATAAAATATTATTTCTGTCTGCCTTTAGTCCCACTGACTTAACGCTGTGTTTTTACGGCTCTTTGGGGAATATCCGAGTGTTTGTTGCTAGCTAAAGTGCCGTACTGTACATGTTAGCATGTCCGCCGCCAGTGTAACTCCGGTCCGCTTCGGGCTTATTGTACACAAAAAACGTGTCTAAATGAGTGCATAACGCTGTATAAAGTAGTATTTATGTCTGTCGTTAGTCCCACTGACTTAACGCCGTGTTTTTACGGGAATATCCGTGTGTTTGTTGCTTGCAAAAGTGCCGTACTGTACATGTCCGCCGCCAGTGTAACTCCGGTCCGCTTCGGACTTATTGTACACAAAAAACGTGTCTAAATGAGTGCATAACGCTGTATAAAATATTATTTCTGTCAGTCGTTAGTCCCACTGACTTAACGCTGTGTTTTTACGGCTCTTTGGGGAATATCCGAGTGTGTTTTTAATAAAAAGTGCCGTACTGTACATGTCCGCCGTCAGTGTAACTCCGGTCCGCTTGAATTACTGTACAGAAAATGCATTGTCATGTACAGAATACAGTGACGCTTTTAATATTATTAATTACTGTTAGTTATTAGTTACTGTCTTGATTGTCAGGCTAATCTTACATAAAACAGTGTGTGCTAACTGTGTTATCCTCTGTTACTGTGTGTTGTAGATTAAGACATCTTAAAAAAAGAATTTACCTGTAAGTACCACCTGCCATTTCTTTGTAATCATTTTGATTTGTTTTTATGTAGAAGTATCTACTGCCAGACATTGTGTTAATGTTTATTTATTTATATATTTATGTAGATGGAGAATCCAACATTTAGAAGGGCCCCTAACGGGACCCTTCTGTTGAAGGCTTCGGCCGAGGCCCAAGCCCTTGCCCCGGCCCCCTGGCAGCCAGGCCCCTACAGGGCCAAGCAGCCGCAGGAGGTGGATGCGGAGGCCTGGGCCCACGTCAACTCCGAGGGTGGCGACACCACCAATGCCACCCTCATCCTGAGCCGGTGGAAGGTCCAGTTTGGTAAATACCAGGGGAAGACCTTCCACTGGCTGCTGGAGAATGACGTGGGCTACAGCGTCAATCTTGTGGCCTCCCACAAGAAGGAGCGAGAGAGGACAGGGTCTCAGTCCCCGCTGATGGCCAACAAGGTGGAGTACTGGTGTCTGACTTACACAAAACAATGGACAGAGTGATGATCTGATGACATTTTATTTTATTTTCATTTTATCCCTTTGTGAACATACAGGACGCCTTCACCCGCTACTCCTCGGCGTATCCTGACTTTGTGGAAGCAGTCAGGTTCCACCAGGCGTTCGAGGAGGCGCGGGTGAAGTCCCTCCAGCCCGGGCAGGAGGGACAGGCACTTGTTGGCTTCGGGGACTTCAAATTTGAGACCCTGCAGAGCCTGTACGAGTCTGGGGACTCCAAAAAGATCCGGTAAATTGTTAAAAACATTGGGATTATATGTATAGCTGCTGTACTGAGCACCGGTGAGAAGATTTCATGTGACAAACTGTCTGTTTTGTACAGATTTGTCAACTACCTCCGGAGGAAGGCGCCAGCTCCCGGCACGCAGATGGAGAACGCCGTCCACTACGTCCGGAAGAGAGACAGAGAGCAGAGAGCCAGGGCTGCTGCTGCATCCACCACAGCTGCTGCATCCACCACCACCACCACCGGCAGCAGCAGCAGCAGCAGCCGCCAAGCCTCTGTCTCGGCCGCAAGCCTGAGAGCCAAGAGTGTCTCACAGTAAGTGTTTCACTGTAACGCTGTCTGTATGATGTACCTGGATGTGTTTGTAATGTTGTCTCATTATAGATGTTGTTGTGTGTTTGTGTTATAGACCTCTTGGATCTACGCTTGCGGCCTTTGTCTCCGGGCGGCGTTCTCTGTCTGCGGTGGAAATGCAGGCCAAACTGAAAAAGTTGGTCCCTAAGCCTGCATTTCCAGGCAAGTCCAGCTTGAATTAAATTCAGAGTTAAGCGTTTATACTGTTGTATTCCCTGTGATCACTTTATAATGTTCTGTTCTCTGTGTGGTTACAGCCTCTTCCTTCCGGCCCTTTAGACCAGCTCTTCCCTCCGCTTCCACCGGGGAGCCCTCGGATGAAGAGCTGGTCGAGGCGGTAGTTGACTTGGAGAAGTGTAAGTAATATTTTACAATTTGGCACATCGTTTATGTCAATGAAGCTTGAATTAGTTGTTAACCGTTGTATTTATTATGCTTATAACTGTTTCCATAATCAGAGGAGGAGAGGAAACGACAGGTAGGTTTGTGTTAAATCAAAAACAGGTTGGTGTACTGGTGACATTTCAATTCACTAACCGACATGCAGCTGGCCAATCACTTGTCATAACATCTCTAATCATTGTATGCGTAGAGTAACATTTTCTTCTTCATGCTTTAGTTACCTGTGTAATCTAACTGCTGTCTGCCTCACTCAACCTTTGTAATCTGTTATAACCCATTTGTCTCATCCCCGCTTACTCACCTTTAGAAGTAGTTTTTGTATGCAGCTTGGCTGAATGTGGGCATGAAGTTCTTTATATAGAATAAATATATATGCATTATACAATAATAATATAATATGTAATGTACTGTCTATACATTTTAAAATGAACAACAATTTTTTCATGTTACTGAAACGTTTTATTTCTCTTAAAGCCTCAGACGTACAGGCCCCTCTCTCGCTCCTGCAGCCTCCACCTCCTCCCCCCTCATCAGCTGCAGCAGCAGCAGCAGCAACAGCACAGAAGGGAGCTGGTGTCTCTGCCGTGGACGAGCCCACGGACGAGGAGCTGCTGGAGGCCTCACAGGACCAGGACTGGCCCCTGCAACCTCCAGCAGCCGTGGAGCATACGGCAGAGACAGCAGCTCCCCCGCCACGTCCTGGAGCTGCCAGTCCCCCGCCACGTCCTGGAGCTGCCAGTCCCCCGCCACGTCCTGGAGCTGCCAGTCCCCCGCCACGTCCTGGAGCTGCCAGTCCCCGCCACGTCCTGGAGCTGCCAGTCCCCGCCACGTCCTGGAGCTGCCAGTCCCCGCCACGTCCTGGAGCTGCCAGTCCCCGCCACGTCCTGGAGCTGCCAGTCCCCGCCACGTCCTGGAGCTGCCAGTCCCCGCCACCTGGAGTGCAGGAGTTGACGGAGCCAGCTGTCCTCCCTCCCCCACCTCCTGCTGGCAGTGCTGAGGTAAGTCTGTCTGTCAAAACACAGAACAAAACACACAAAAACTGCCCTTACACATACAATGTTTTCCTTTAGATATTAAAGTGTCCTGTGTGCTTGTGTTGTTACCTCTCCAGCTGTTGCCTGCGTCCTGGCGGGCAGCTCACTGCGGAGCAGCAGCAGTGGATCGGCCGGGTGCTGTTTACCAGGAGCAGCAAGGGGAGGTCCCAGCTCGTTAAGGAGTTGAACGTGTGGTGGTACCCTCCCCAGACCCGGCCGATCTACACCCAGCCTCCCCGTCCCCGACCCCTTCTTTGCATGTCGGCTGTTCCTGTGGATGCCACACAGGATCTGGCAGCAGCAGCTGACATGCCCCCAGCCTTTGTGCACAGGTACCATGACAAAGGCTGGGCTGTACAGGACCATCCGGAGGGTCCTGGACATCGACGGCTGGTATCTCATGGCCACTGAGTACCTAGAGTGCCGTCGGTGTAAGAAGAAGGTCGGAGGGTGGTCACAGGGCATTATTAGGCAGCTGTCCCCCACCTACAGCTGCCAATTCCCAGCTGTACTTACGTACAAGTAAGAAATATCAGTTTGTGTTTTACATATTGTATGATGTATATTTCTTTTGCTGTATATAATGTTTGTGTTGTTGCTGCAGGCTGTCCTGTGACCTTAGGGTGGTCGCACAGCTGAGGTCACGCACTTTGGGCAACAGTGCTTCTCGGCTGTGCAACACCCTGCGGGAGGCACACTCAGATGCCTGGATGCGGAGAGCCATCGCGTACTCGGCGTGTGCGAGCAGTTCCTGGCCTTGTGCGCGGTGAGGGGCAGTTCTCACCACCACCCGAGATGCCCTCTCCTCCGCCGTCTGGCTGTTAACAGTCTACAGCCATGACATCCTGGCGCGGCTGGAGGAGTACAAGGCCAGGATCACGTCAACCTTCGGATCCATCTTAAAGATGGATTCCACTAAGAAGGCAAGTGAAGTTTGTGACCATTTTTCTTACAGCTGCTGTGTGTTCATGGACTCACAATAACATGTAGAATCTCTCTCCTTAAGGTGACGAAAAAGCTCGCAGGTACCGCTGCAGACACGGCCGCCTGGGTTACCAACGTAGGTAACGAGCACGGGCAGGTCCTCATCAGTGTCCTCACCTGCTCCGAGGGCACAGAGGGCCTGTCCCCCATGGCGGCCGGGTTGATGAGGCGGTACCGACTGCCGAGGTACCACCCCCCCAGCTGATCTACGTGGATCGTGACTGCTGCAGCCGAGACGGCGTGTCGAAGACAGCTGCCTTGTTTCAGGTGTGAAACTGAGACAGTTAATAGCATTGTTAATAATAGCTTTCTTTATCTCACATTTTACAATAAAACATATATAAGTGTGAGATGAATTTAGATGATTTTTTTGTGTGTGTATATGTTACGCTTATGAAAATTAAACCACTTTTTTTTCTTCTGTCACAGGAGTGGGGACAGCTCGTGGTGAGACTGGACATCTGGCACCTGATGCGGCGCTCGCATCAGGTGTCACCACAGAGACCCACGAGCTGTACGCCCTTCATGGGGCAGCTGTCTCACTGCATCTTCGAGGTGGACTCGGGAGATGCCCGCCGTCTCACGGAGGCTAAGCGGTCGCAGCTGGAGGGGCAGCACGGGATGGTTGGCCTGACTGACGCCGAAGTCATCAGGAGGATCACCAGGGAGGAGTGGAGGCTCCACTGTCGCAGACGGACGCGTGGAGCCGAGGAGTCGACACTCCTCATCCAGGACCTCCTAGAGACCTTCGGCGGACCAGCCGGGCGCAACATCCTGGACATCCGTTGCTGGATGCTCTCCGCATCCAGGAAATTTGGAGAACGCAGAGGCCCCACCTCAGCTGCATCCAGGACCCACCGGGCGTGCAGCTGTACACCCAGACCGGCAGGCTGACAAAGGGCGGAGTCAGCCTGCCGGTATATCGCTGCGCGAGGGGCTCCACGTCACTGGAGTCCTTCCACCTCCACCTCAACCGGTTCATCCCAGGTACTTGCATGTTTCTCACAGCTTGTGCTCAAAACAATCTATATTAACATAAAACTCTGATTAATCTGTTATCAATAACCTGCCTCCTCAGGGACGCGCGCCAGTGCTTTGCACTTCCAGGCGTTCCTGGTCGATGGACTGGTGAGGTGGAATGAGGACCACGCAGCAGCAGCTGCACCCCGGTCGCAGCTGAGGAAAGGTGGGACCTCTGCACTCCTACAGTGGCCACCTCAAGCACGTCCTTAACCTGAAGAGCCAACGGGTGCTTGGCCTTCCTATGGTTAAGGACTTCACCAAGCCTGCTGAGTACACAGGTATGTGTGATCTCAAAAAAATGTATTCAAACATGATATCTATGAGAAAAAGGAGCACTAACAAATCCTTTGCTTTGTGTTTCTGCTGTACGACAGGGAGCTCATTGGAGTTGAGTACCTGTACCAGCAGACTGGCAGAGTGCTTGAGGTTGTCAGCTTGGACCCTGACACTCCGGACGAGGCTGCTGCCATCGAGTCCCTTGGGAGGACGAGGATGAGGGTATCGGGAGGAGGTTGAGGACCCAACTCTCTTCGAGCCCGATACCCTCTCCAGCAACACAGTGGCAGCAGCTCGGTCAGGGGATCCAGCTGACGCACCCCGTCTGAGCCATCCGGTCCCGCCGCCTCACCACCGTGCCTCTTCCGAGGCCCCAGAAGGTCCTGCTTCCTCCTCAGAGTCTGAGGTAAGTTCACTGACTGACTACCGACTGATGTTGATGACTGTGTTAATAATAATAATATTAATAATAACTACATTGAAACTGAATCAGTTTATTTCAGACAATATATTCCCAGTATATATTTATATATAGATTTTTTTTTACATTTATTTGTTATATACAACACAAATATATTATTTGATATATATTTCCCAGTGCTCTCTTTACTCACAGTGATTTCCTTTCTTGTGTTTCTTGTCAGGAGGAGATGCAGGGTCCTGATGGTCAGCCAGGATACCAGCATGTCCTGAGGCTGGCCCAGGCCCTGCTGGAAGCACGGAGCCTTCTGGGGCTGTCAGACAGGAGGGTAGACAGGCTCATTGTGCTCTGGCATCGATTGCCAGAGCACGACAAGAGGAGAGTGGTCTACCCTCCCAGATACCGGGAGAGGCAGCCTAAGGGGCGGTTCAAGGCTGCGAAGGGGAAAAACACCTCCTGCCCTGGAAAGGAGAGTCTCCAACGGTGAGACTCTTTGCAATTATTATTATTATATTATTTCTCTAACTACAACATGCTGTGTAATAACCCACTCTGTGCTCTCATTGACTCTTTCAGCAGCCTTCTCGGACCGAACTCGGGCCCTGCAAATTGGCCCAGCGCCAGTCGCCTGGTGGAGGCCATTTGCAGCCAGCTCTGCCAGCTCCATCCAAAGGGCACGCGGTCCGGGGGGATCCGTCGGGACAGGTGGGCCCTGGTCCTCTCGGACTACGTGGCCATCAGAGCGGCAGTGCTGGCCAGCCCGAGGCTGATGGCTCAGACGGACATCCAGCTCTTTGAGCTTAATCAGAGGACCCTGTCCCAGTGGTAAGAGTTTCACATAAAGCAGTGTTGATGTGTTGTAATCTCAACTGTCATTTATCTATTGATTAAAGCTCAAGAGTCTAAAAGCAGAATATTTTTGTTTCCAGGTTCTCTCGGCGCCAGAAAGAGGAGGAGAAGGCTGTGCTGCTGCAGGCAAGTGGCGTCATGCCTGTGGCAGCACTGGCTGGCGAGCCCCTCCTCCGGCAAAGGGCTGTCCTGTGTCCAGGTGGGACAAGGACAGCCCTTTCCCTTCAACGTCCCCGAGGAGCAGCCCTCCTCCTCCACACTTTCTCTTCCTCCTCCTCCTCCTCCTCCTCCTCCGCCTCCTCCTCCTCCTGCTGCGCCTCCAGGTGGGGAACATCCAGGCCCATCTGGAGGCGTACACCTACGCCTTCTTCTCCCGGGCCCTCCTCCTCCTCCTCCTCCTCCTCCTCATCCTCCTCCTCCAACAACACTCAACCTCCTCCACTCCTCCAGTACTGCTCCGGGCCTTCCTCTTCCTGCAACGCGTATTCCCAGGACAACAGAATACAGGAAGAGGAAGGCGGCCAAGCTGCCACTGCAGGGCAGGGGCCGCCGCCGGGAGCAAATCCCGTCGGCAGTCGGCGCAGTACGTCTGCAGCAAGTGTGGCCAGCCCAAAGGCTGGAGACTGGCCACACTCGGGTGGGAGGTGTGGCGACTGCGCCACTGTCGGCGGGAAGTCTGTGGAGGAGTGGCGGGAGGAGATGAGGAGGAAAATGAACAGTGACCCAGGGGGCAAGGGCCTGTTTAAATGTTTTAATTTTATTATTTTTTTAGTTTTTCTTTTATTTGATTCTGTTTTATTATTTGTATTGATTGTATATATTATATATATTGTATTATATTATTATATAACAGAATATATATACTAATAATTATATATATATACTAATAAATATATATATATACTAATAATTATATATACCCTAATAATATACTGCTGAGATCTCTGTACATCTGTCACATCAAAGTGTAAAATAAAAATCAGAAACTGCACTTTGTTTTGGAGTTTTTATTTATGATCCTTTATAATGCACAACATGTCTTCTAACCTTTACTTTAAAGTATTTGTATGATATATACACAGTCAGATTAAGCTTGTTTACGAGCAGCATGTGTAACCTTTTATTGTTTGTATCAAAAGCATTTTAGGATGACATGTCTTTCTCCACCACCTTGACCAATTTTGGTTTAAATAATTAGCCAGGGCCCCTCATCCAGTCTCCTGTCATCCAGTCTCCTGTAATCAAACACAACATAAAACATGACATAATAAGTCATACTACTTATTGCAACATTAAAACTTACAAAAGTTAGAGTTGAGATGATGTATACTAACTCAGATGAAGCTTGTATAAGGGTAGCGTGTCTATAACATTGATGTATTGTCTCCTTCTTTATCTGCCGCAGGCGGGGTTCGAACCACCAACCTCAAAACTTCAAAAAGCCCACTACTTGCTTGCTCCCCCTCCCGCAGGAAAACAGAGAAGAACGTGCCATAAGCTTTTCGCAGGGGCCATGCTAATCTTCTCTGTATCGTTCCAATTTTGTCATATGTGCTGCCTGAGCAAGCACATTGAAGTCCAGGTGCTGGCCCCACTTTATACCCCTTGTTGTCAGATTGAAACCTTCACAGCGGTGCCGGCTGGAGCGCCACATTCTTTAGAAGTAAGTTATCTCAAATGTCACAACAGCAAGGGGTGAGGTCTTTCCCCCCCAAGACATAAATGTATGCTTGCAATGTATTTAAACTGCCAGCTAATTCTGTGTCCATGTTTAATTTTAAAAACAGGACAGTCCAAAAATGCCCCAACAGTGGCAAGGGGATGCCCCATTTGCCCTTCAGGTCAGAGGCCGGACTTGGGCCTCCCAGTCCAGGCTTGAGGACACCTATAAGCAAAAATGTACTTTTGGTTATAGAGCCCCTGGTGGCAGCAGGAAATCAGCCATCATCCCATTTACGTGAGACTTATAATGTGTGCTCTCCATGTGATACTGAGCAGCCCGCTATACTCTAACCATGCACCTTTATGACTTTGCACCGTTTAAGGTAGACTATTGTGTGAGGAAGCAGCGGCGCCCGCCGGTAAACCCGACGTGCACGGATGCGCGAGGACCCGTCCTACTTCACCCTGGAGCTCTGTAGAATGGCCCAAACTTCCTAGCACAGAGAGTTCTTGCCTGGCAGTGCCAGCAAGTCCTTACTGCAGGGTTTCCCATCTTTACCAGCTCGGGGGAGACACACACGTGCAGATCAAAATGTGGTATCGCTTCATGAATTTGCGTGTCATCCTTTTGCAGCCACACTTTATACCCCTTGTTGTCAGACTGACACCTTCACAGCGGTGCCGGCTGGAGCGCCACATTCTTTAGAAGTAAGTTATCTCAAATGTCACAACAGCAAGGGGTGAGGTCTTTCCCCCCCAAGACATAAATGTATGCTTGCAATGTATTTAAACTGCCAGCTAATTCTGTGTCCATGTTTAATTTTAAAAACAGGACAGTCCAAAATGCCCCAACAGTGGCAAGGGGATGCCCCATTTGCCCTTCAGGTCAGAGGCCGGACTTGGGCCTCCCCAGTCCAGGCTTGAGGACACCTATGAGCAAAAATGTACTTTTGGTTATAGAGCCCCCTGGTGGCAGCAGGAAATCAGCCATCATCCCATTTACGTGAGACTTATAATGTGTGCTCTCCATGTGATACTGAGCAGCCCGCTATACTCTAACCATGCACCTTTATGACTTTGCACCGTTTAAGGTAGACTATTGTGTGAGGAAGCAGCGGCGCCCGCCGGTAAACCCGACGTGCACGGATGCGCGAGGACCCGTCCTACTTCACCCTGGAGCTCTGTAGAATGGCCCAAACTTCCTAGCACAGAGAGTTCTTGCCTGGCAGTGCCAGCAAGTCCTTACTGCAGGGTTTCCCATCTTTACCAGCTCGGGGGAGACACACACGTGCAGATCAAAATGTGGTATCGCTTCATGAATTTGCGTGTCATCCTTTTGCAGCCACACTTTATACCCCTTGTTGTCAGACTGACACCTTCACAGCGGTGCCGGCTGGAGCGCCACATTCTTTAGAAGTAAGTAATCTCAAATGTCACAACAGCAAAGGGTGAGGTCTTTCCCCCCCAAGACATAAATGTATGCTTGCAATGTGTTTAAACTGCCAGCTAATTCTGTGTCCATGTTTAATTTTAAAAACAGGACAGTCCATAAATGCCCCAACAGTGGCAAGGGGATTCCCCATTTGCCCTTCAGGTCAGAGGCCGGACTTGGGCCTCCCCACTTTTGGTTATAGAGCCCCTGGTGGCAGCAGGAAATCAGCCATCATCCCATTTACGTGAAACTTATAATGTGTGCTCTCCATGTGATACTGAGCCGCCCGCTATACTCTAACCACGCACCTTTATGACTTTGCACCGTTTAAGGTAGACTATTACGTGAGGTATCATTTACCTCAGCAGAGAGTTCCTTTGACTTTGGTCACGGTTATTGCAAGCAGCGGCGCCGTGGGTAAACCCGACGTGTACGGAAGTGTGAGAACCTGTCCTACTTCACCCTGGAGCTTTGTAGAATGGCCCTAACTTCCTAGCACAGCGAGTTCTTTCGGCAGTGCCAGCCAGACAATTGCGTGAGGTATCATTGAACTCAGCAGAGAGTTCCTTTGACTTTGGTCACGGTTATTGCAAGCAGCGGCGGCCATGGGTAAACCCGACGTGCATGGAGGTGCGAGGACCCGTCCTACTTCACCCTTGAACTTTGTAAAATGGCCCAAACTTCCTAGCACAGAGAGTTCTTGCCCGGCAGTGCCAGCAAGTCCTTACTGCAGGGTTTCCCATCTTTACCAGCTCGGGGGAGACACACACGTGCAGATCAAAATGTGGTAACGCTTCACGATTGTGCGTGTCATCCTTTCGCAGGGGCCATGCTAATCTTCTCTGTATCGTTCCAATTTTGTCATATGTGCTGCCTGAGCAAGCACATTGAAGTCCAGGTGCTGGCCCCACTTTATACCCCTTGTTGTCAGACTGAAACCTTCACAGCGGTGCCGGCTGGAGCGCCACATTCTTTAGAAGTAAGTTATCTCAAATGTCACAACAGCAAGGGTGAGGTCTTTCCCCCAAGACATAAATGTATGCTTGCAATGTATTTAAACTGCCAGCTAATTCTGTGTCCATGTTTAATTTTAAAAACAGGACAGTCCAAAATGCCCCAACAGTGGCAAGGGGATGCCCCATTTGCCCTTCAGGTCAGAGGCCGGACTTGGGCCTCCCAGTCCAGGCTTGAGGACACCTATAAGCAAAATGTACTTTTGGTTATAGAGCCCCTGGTGGCAGCAGGAAATCAGCCATCATCCCATTTACGTGAGACTTATAATGTGTGCTCTCCATGTGATACTGAGCAGCCCGCTATACTCTAACCATGCACCTTTATGACTTTGCACCGTTTAAGGTAGACTATTGTGTGAGGAAGCAGCGGCGCCCGCCGGTAAACCCGACGTGCACGGATGCGCGAGGACCCGTCCTACTTCACCCTGGAGCTCTGTAGAATGGCCCAAACTTCCTAGCACAGAGAGTTCTTGCCCGGCAGTGCCAGCAAGTCCTTACTGCAGGGTTTCCCATCTTTACCAGCTCGGGGGAGACACACACGTGCAGATCAAAATGTGGTATCGCTTCATGAATTTGCGTGTCATCCTTTTGCAGCCACACTTTATACCCCTTGTTGTCAGACTGACACCTTCACAGCGGTGCCGGCTGGAGCGCCACATTCTTTAGAAGTAAGTAATCTCAAATGTCACAACAGCAAAGGGTGAGGTCTTTCCCCCCCAAGACATAAATGTATGCTTGCAATGTGTTTAAACTGCCAGCTAATTCTGTGTCCATGTTTAATTTTAAAAACAGGACAGTCCATAAATGCCCCAACAGTGGCAAGGGGATTCCCCATTTGCCCTTCAGGTCAGAGGCCGGACTTGGGCCTCCCACTTTGGTTATAGAGCCCCTGGTGGCAGCAGGAAATCAGCCATCATCCCATTTACGTGAAACTTATAATGTGTGCTCTCCATGTGATACTGAGCCGCCCGCTATACTCTAACCATGCACCTTTATGACTTTGCACCGTTTAAGGTAGACTATTACGTGAGGTATCATTTACCTCAGCAGAGAGTTCCTTTGACTTTGGTCACGTTATTGCAAGCAGCGGCGCGTGGTAAACCCGACGTGTACGGAAGTGTGAGAACCTGTCCTACTTCACCCTGGAGCTTTGTAGAATGGCCCTAACTTCCTAGCACAGCGAGTTCTTTCGGCAGTGCCAGCCAGACAATTGCGTGAGGTATCATTGAACTCAGCAGAGAGTTCCTTTGACTTTGGTCACGGTTATTGCAAGCAGCGGCCATGGGTAAACCCGACGTGCATGGAGGTGCGAGGACCCGTCCTACTTCACCCTTGAACTTTGTAAAATGGCCCAAACTTCCTAGCACAGAGAGTTCTTGCCCGGCAGTGCCAGCAAGTCCTTACTGCAGGGTTTCCCATCTTTACCAGCTCGGGAGACACACACGCCTAGATCAAAATGTGGTAACGCTTCACGATTGTGCGTGTCATCCTTTCGCAGGGGCCATGCTAATCTTCTGTATCGTCCAATTTTGTCATATGTGCTGCCTGAGCAAGCACATTGAAGTCCAGGTGCTGGCCCACTTTATACCCCTTGTTGTCAGACTGAAACCTTCACAGCGGTGCCGGCTGGAGCGCCACATTCTTTAGAAGTAAGTTATCTCAAATGTCACAACAGCAAGGGGTGAGGTCTTTCCCCCCCAAGACATAAATGTATGCTTGCAATGTATTTAAACTGCCAGCTAATTCTGTGTCCATGTTTAATTTTAAAAACAGGACAGTCCAAAAATGCCCCAACAGTGGCAAGGATGCCCCATTTGCCCTTCAGGTCAGAGGCCGGACTTGGGCCTCCCAGTCCAGGCTTGAGGACACCTATAAGCAAAAATGTACTTTTGGTTATAGAGCCCCTGGTGGCAGCAGGAAATCAGCCATCATCCCATTTACGTGAGACTTATAATGTGTGCTCTCCATGTGATACTGAGCAGCCCGCTATACTCTAACCATGCACCTTTATGACTTTGCACCGTTTAAGGTAGACTATTGTGTGAGGAAGCAGCGGCGCCCGCCGGTAAACCCGACGTGCACGGATGCGCGAGGACCCGTCCTACTTCACCCTGGAGCTCTGTAGAATGGCCCAAACTTCCTAGCACAGAGAGTTCTTGCCCGGCAGTGCCAGCAAGTCCTTACTGCAGGGTTTCCCATCTTTACCAGCTCGGGGGAGACACACACGTGCAGATCAAAATGTGGTAACGCTTCATGAATTTGCGTGTCATCCTTTTGCAGCCACACTTTATACCCCTTGTTGTCAGACTGACACCTTCACAGCGGTGCCGGCTGGAGCGCCACATTCTTTAGAAGTAAGTAATCTCAAATGTCACAACAGCAAAGGGTGAGGTCTTTCCCCCCCAAGACATAAATGTATGCTTGCAATGTATTTAAACTGCCAGCTAATTCTGTGTCCATGTTTAATTTTAAAAACAGGACAGTCCAAAATGCCCCAACAGTGGCAAGGGATGCCCCATTTGCCCTTCAGGTCAGAGGCCGGACTTGGGCCTCCCCACTTTTGGTTATAGAGCCCCTGGTGGCAGCAGGAAATCAGCCATCATCCCATTTACGTGAGACTTATAATGTGTGCTCTCCATGTGATACTGAGCAGCCCGCTATACTCTAACCATGCACCTTTATGACTTTGCACCGTTTAAGGTAGACTATTGTGTGAGGAAGCAGCGGCGCCCGCGGTAAACCCGACGTGCACGGATGCGCGAGGACCCGTCCTACTTCACCCTGGAGCTCTGTAGAATGGCCCAAACTTCCTAGCACAGAGAGTTCTTGCCCGGCAGTGCCAGCAAGTCCTTACTGCAGGGTTTCCCATCTTTACCAGCTCGGGAGACACACACGTGCAGATCAAAATGTGGTATCGCTTCATGAATTTGCGTGTCATCCTTTTGCAGCCACACTTTATACCCCTTGTTGTCAGACTGACACCTTCACAGCGGTGCCGGCTGGAGCGCCACATTCTTTAGAAGTAAGTTATCTCAAATGTCACAACAGCAAGGGGTGAGGTCTTTCCCCCCCAAGACATAAATGTATGCTTGCAATGTATTTAAACTGCCAGCTAATTCTGTGTCCATGTTTAATTTTAAAAACAGGACAGTCCAAAAATGCCCCAACAGTGGCAAGGGGATGCCCCATTTGCCCTTCAGGTCAGAGGCCGGACTTGGGCCTCCCAATCCAGGCTTGAGGACACCTATGAGCAAAAATGTACTTTTGGTTATAGAGCCCCCTGGTGGCAGCAGGAAATCAGCCATCATCCCATTTACGTGAGACTTATAATGTGTGCTCTCCATGTGATACTGAGCAGCCCGCTATACTCTAACCATGCACCTTTATGACTTTGCACCGTTTAAGGTAGACTATTGTGTGAGGAAGCAGCGGCGCCCGCGGTAAACCCGACGTGCACGGATGCGCGAGGACCCGTCCTACTTCACCCTGGAGCTCTGTAGAATGGCCCAAACTTCCTAGCACAGAGAGTTCTTGCCCGGCAGTGCCAGCAAGTCCTTACTGCAGGGTTTCCCATCTTTACCAGCTCGGGAGACACACGTGCAGATCAAAATGTGGTAACGCTTCATGAATTTGCGTGTCATCCTTTTGCAGCCACACTTTATACCCCTTGTTGTCAGACTGACACCTTCACAGCGGTGCCGGCTGGAGCGCCACATCTTTAGAAGTAAGTTATCTCAAATGTCACAACAGCAAGGGGTGAGGTCTTTCCCCAAGACATAAATGTATGCTTGCAATGTATTTAAACTGCCAGCTAATTCTGTGTCCATGTTTAATTTTAAAAACAGGACAGTCCAAAATGCCCCAACAGTGGCAAGGGGATGCCCCATTTGCCCTTCAGGTCAGAGGCCGGACTTGGGCCTCCCACTTTTGGTTATAGAGCCCCTGGTGGCAGCAGGAAATCAGCCATCATCCCATTTACGTGAGACTTATAATGTGTGCTCTCCATGTGATACTGAGCCGCATATCTCTAACCACGCACCTTTATGACTGTTGCACCGCTTTAAGTTGTAGACTCAAATTAGCGTGGAGCGTATCATTTACCAGTCAGCAGATGAGTTCTCCTTTGGACTTC
>JABXJD010001853.1:0-70038 GCA_013375575.1 Percina caprodes | reverse complement strand
GGTCTGTTTGCAATACATATGTGTACACACACCATCATTTATCATAAGCAGTGCAACACATCTACTTCAAATGGAGTTGATCAGGTTGTTGATTGTGGCCTGTGGATGGTTGGTCCACTCCTCTTCAATGGCTGTGCAAAGTTGCTTGATATTGTCAGGACCAAGAACACGTGGTCATATACGCCGATCCAGAGAATCCCAAACATGCTCAATGGTTGACGTGTCCAGTGAGTATGCTGGCCATGCAACAAATGGGATGTTTTCAGCTTCCAGGAATTGTGTACAGAACATGAGATTATGGTTGTTGATCTCGTCACGGTATCTCTGTATTTAAAATGCGCCTGTGTTTGTTATCATGACATATGCCTGCCCATACCATAACCCCACCGCCACCATGGTCCACTAGATCCACAAAGTTGACATCAGCAAACCGCTCACACACACAATGCCATACACACTGTCTGCCATCTGCCCTGTACAGTGAAAATATCGAATAATATTAAAGAGTTAAGCCTTTTGTGTACATAAAAGTGTAAAAAGTGAGTTCAGCTCATGAAAAATGGGGGCAAAAACAAACGTATATTTTTATACACTATACTGTGAATGGGAAAGAGGAAGAAGAGGCAGAGAAAGATAAACAAAGAAAGCAGGAGAGAGGCCAAACCAGGGTGAGAGGCTTAGAGAAGTACTTTAGCCATAGGGGAGACTGGATATTGACTTGACAAGCCTTTCTTTATTCTTACTGCATGACTCTCTTTTCTACTTTTCTTACCTCTTCTTTCTCTAACCTTCCCTACCGCTACATATTTTTAAAGATCACCTCCCCAAAACACACAAAAACATTAACAACCTTAACATTCAAAAATCCATACCTTCACATACAAAAATCCATTCAGGCTTGCTTTTGCATTCACTAAAATATAAACACAAACACATGCCTTCTCTCCCTTCTTGCTTAGTTCCTCTCAAAAAAAAGAAAGAAAAAAAGACCAGACCTCTTTGAACAGCTTTCTAATGCACTTTCACTATATTCAGCCTCTTTCTGCCTCTCCCTTTTGCACCCGTTACCACCAAACACTCTCTGTATAACTTTCATTAGAACAGCTTGTATTACATTATTGAATGGCTGCCCTGTTAGTAAAAGTCAAATGCTGCTGAACCCAAAATAGATATTGAATACTGAATGTTTATTTCCTAATTAACAGGCTCCCAAAGGGCCTATAATGTTTTGTACTGACTGGTAGATGAATTGATTAACAAAAGACACAGCTATCCACCAAGGAAGAAATAAAATAGCACAATAACATATTTAACAGGATGTTGAAGCAACAGAGAACCTCACTAATGACCACCTGGATAGAACCGAGTCTACTTAATTATCAACATATCAACTCTACAACAAGTCACAAAGAGGTCAAATCTAGTCATTCTGTTTTGAATGCCTTTCATGTGCAGGTTTATTAGGATGAAGTTGGCAGGCATTACTATGAGCATTCCTCTGCGGTATTAAAAGGAAGAACAAAGAAGTTGTGAAATGTCTAGCAGAGTCAGTCAGTGTATGGTTAATTCAAGCTGTGAACAGTAAACATTTGAGTGTCCTCAACCGTGAGGACAAAAGGTGTAAAACAGCACAGAGAGCAAATTAAAATCACATTCAAATATTTCACCAAGTCCAGTGTTTCTCCACCAATCCCTATAAACTATCATGGAATGTGACTTGTGCATTTGCTTTGCTGTTGTAATTATATCTGCCACTGTTATCTAATGCCAACCAAACACTTATTGCTGCTGCTTTAAACTAAAAGTCTTTCAGCAGCAACTGGAGGACTGCTTTGGAACTTATACTGGCAATGAAACAGCTAAAGGAAGTGCAGCCTCAGTCACCAAGGTTTGTTACTGTGCAAACTCATTGTCATCAATATATGGACATTGTTCAGTGTTTCTCTCAATCGATCAGCTTATTGCAAGGGAGTAAAGGTTAAAAAAAAAAAAGATGCAAAACCTCCAACTCATCATCAAATTAAGCTACACCTTTTGCCATTCAGTGATGTGGAAAAACTCTGGTAACTGATGCGTATGATATAGCATAACATAGGTATTCCAAATACAGCGCAAACAATTAGTTGATTAATCTATTTTTTGACTCAACGAAAATAAATCAGCAACCATTTAGATAATGGATTAATTGTTACAGTTCTTTAATTGAGCAAAACAGGCAGAAAAACAGAAAAGGTCTCTGCTTTTCTATGTTTTATATTATTATTATTATTATTATTAATAATAATAATGAGATATATTTGTGTTTTGGAAAAAAACATTGACATCTTATGACATGACACTCGTTATGGGCATTTTACTTAACAATGAAGATTTTGTTAGTTACAGTACTAATCCCAACCATTTGAAAATGTATCTAATAAGATGAATGTGTTATGCTAATTAATCTCAAACTATTCCAAAAATGCTTTGCCAATACTCAATTTCAAACCCTGTTTTCAGTAAAAACCAAACAAATACTCAAACTCTCTAGCAATTGCAACAACCCCAGTCTACTTGTCAAGGGTTGGACCCTGAATCTAAACAGGGGCATGGCAGGTGAATACATGGATGGGGCACCTGTTGAAGGCCAAAAAAATAAAAAACAAGCCTCAACCTTGGAATACCACTTGAGACAAAACCCTATTGAACTTGTCCTTTTCATTTCAGCAAGAGAGTGTATAACAATCAATGATCGATCATGGCTTACACCTTGTCTGCTAAATCATTTAGATAGATAGATAGCCTCATTCAGCACACATCTGCTCCCCAGCCACTACACCTTCCAGTCGCTGGTGTAAATGAGAGTTTGATGTAAACAAACTTCCTAGGTATACAGGGTGAATATGGTAAGTAGGGCCTAGGGAAGCTCAACATAACACAGAGGAAGCAGGCCCTGTGGGTGTGTGTGTTAGACTCCAGTCCAATCAAAAGTGAAAATACATAAATGAAAAAGAATTAGAGTTTATGCACAACAGCAGTGTACTGGGATGGGTTTTGGCACAGAAGTACAAGAGCAAAAGTAGTTATATTGGTTTTTCGCCTGTTTTAAGGACTACAGGCATATTACATACATATTCAGGCACAATTGACTGTAAATGCACAACAAAGAGCAGGTAATATGAACACACACATTTTCACACTGGGATTCATGTAGAGATGTTTATATTTACAGTACATATTACATACTATACAGGTACATGGTTGAAATAACAAGCATGTCTGCCATGAACAGCAATAGAATACAGCCTGCCCAATACTGCTTTTTGAGGTTGATATCCCTATTATGATTTGGGTGTTTAAGAAATCTGATAATGAGATATGGGCGAAAAGTTTTTCTTTTTAAATTAAAAACACATCCCCCCAGATTTAAAAAAAAAAATTGTGACCAAGATTCTAAGCTGGTCATTTTACAAGGTAAAATCAACTTTTCAGTGCTCTCTGAAAGTATGCAAACATGACAGTTTCTACAGGACTTCAAACCTAGTTTGGCATTTCTTTATTGCAAGGTCTTGTTACTTATCTGCAATAAGCTGATATTGGTCAATATATCAGCCCAGCCGATTTATCAGTATAGCTCTAATGTACACTAAATGACCAACTGTGTGTGTTTCTACTCTCTTCACTTGTGGTCCTTTCTTCCCTTTTCTTGAAATCATCCATCAACACGGACCAACACTGTATATACAACACTCCCCAGGGAAGGGCCTCCACCAGTGGGGACAAAAGCAGGGCAAACTCCCCATTGGGGAACACACACACACACACACACACACACACACACACACACACACACACACACACACACACACACACACTGGTGATTTAAATCACATTTTAGTGATTTAAAAGCAACCTGTTTCTTGCAGATTGTCATGTCACTTTGGTAGACTATTTCTTTGTTGTGACAATGATTCTTGACAATGAATCTTCTAATTAATCTTAATTAAATTCCAATCTTCTTCTAATTAATCTTCTCTGTAATGCCAAACAACTTTTCTTTGTTGACTCTTGTTTGGTGTTGTTTGGTGGATTGGGTGATTGAAGTCTGAAGTAACAGGACATATTGGTTTATCAAGATGAAATTCTGCAACAAGTGGCAATCCCATATATCCAGTCTGGGAACAAATTCTACTTTCCAAGATGACAACACTCGTCCCCACAGAGCAAGGTTTATCAGAGACTACCTCCAGAATGTGGGAGTGGAGAGGATGGAATGGCCTGCTGCAGTCCTGACCTCAACCCCATTGAACATTTGTGGGATCAGCAGCCTGACCAACACAAATGCGTTGGCTGACTTGCGACAAATGCTGGTTGAAGAATGGGATGCCATCTCGCAGCAGTGTATGACCTGGCTGGTGAACGGCATGAGGAGGTGGTGCCAGGCTGTTATGGCTGTGTATGGTTCTTCCACACACTACTGAGGCTTTGGTTTGTTAAATGAATAAATTGTGAAATTGCCAATATGTCTTGTTATTTCAGACTTCAATCATCTAATCTACCAAACACCAAACAGTAGTAAACAAAGAAAAGCTGTTTGATTTGGCAAATTTTCCATGGGTGCAACCCACATACTCAGCTCTGCTGCTCAAACCACAAATGCATTTTCCTTACAAATGTGGCACCATTTATAATGGAAATAATCAGGCTTTCCAATGATATAAGATGTAATGCCAAAAACTATTGTTACAACACAGAAATAATCTACCATACACAAATTTCCTTACCTTTTATATGAAGTTGAAAAAAACTCTGACAGATGTAGGGCAGCTAACATAAACTTTAGCTGTTTCCATGAAGCTCCCAGCTATTAAGCTCCTATAACTCGCGATGCAGTTAGGAAACTAGAACGAGCTAACTAATGAGAACATAAGCATTTTGGGTCAATGGATTTTAAAGTCATTAAACTATTTCCCTTCCTTCTTCCAATTTCCAGCCACAGCCCGTCACTCCCGCTGTACTAACGTTACTCGATACGTAACGTTAGCTAACAATGTCTTGTGTTTCTCACTCCTGTAACTTATTGTTCATCAGTTGTGACATGAGAAGAGATTAGCTAATGTTAGCAAACCTTTTTATTTAATAAAAAAAATATCACATTTGAAAAGTAATTTCAGCATTTGAATAGTACATATTTTTTTACTATTTGAATTATATTTGACTTTCAGAATTCATTCCAACAGCCCCCCCCCCCCACACACACCCACACATACACAAATCATACAACCTTAGATACATTTGTTTGCCTTTGCTTACATCTATTTATCTTTGCAGTGCTACATCATTCTTCCATGAATAATCTGTCATTTTGTCTGTCACTATCACTCTTTGGTTGCTCTATTTGGTAACAGAGTTTGCAGATAGCTTTCCTGTGTATGAGCTACATCCTGTCATCATAATGTAGGAGATGGATGGACACAGAGCTTACATCCCGTGGAATAGCAGTAACTGACGTAACATACCAGGGCCTACCGTTGACACTTTGTCTCATTTCATTGTGTCGTTTTGTTCCTTTAGCAATCAATCGCATGCCATGCTCATATAGTCTCAAACACATGTAGCCATATGTAGCATAACATCAGTGCCAGGTCAACGGCTCCGGTGTGGCTGTCATGGGATCCAGATCAACCTCAAAATGGTCATCGGTGTGAGGTGCGCTGGCTACAAGGTCTACCACCTATATTGAATGGAACCCTAGAAAAACACATGTAGAGTACATGCTGAAATACACAGAAGCAAAAAGACACAATATATGCTCCATCTACCGGTGTTTGCATTTCCTGGGGCTGATAAAGTATGTTCATTACCTTGACAGAGATTCGCAGTGTAATCACACCAGATTGTGTAATCCTATGCCAGACCAGTCCTTTATAGATGACTATTGGCTGATTAGAAACCATTCTTTACTATCTGAAGCTAACTCCCACAGTGACAGCTTATAATGGATCCATAATACAGTCTCAGAGGAGTACAGTCCATAATATGCACTGGGCTTAGTGAGTGTATATTACAGACCATTTCTCTTGATTGTTACTTTACTGGCATCCAATTAGAGAAATTAGGACAATGCTATTGCTGGCTTATCAGATAACACTGTAAAGTCAACCATGGAAATGTTCCTAATAGTAGTGTAATATGGAAAATGTTATTGCCCGTTATTTAATATTTCACACATAATGCAATATCTACAGCAATGTTCTGTAGGTGGAAGTTATGTAATTTCTCAAGCATAGCCAATTCAGTAAGAAGTCACAGTGCAGAACATGTCTCACTGATTGAACTGTCACTGTTTTTAGCCTCTCTTTAGAAATTAGAAATTACATTTATCATATGTATTTTGTGCGCGTTTCCACTGCGCAGACACAAACACACAGAAATTCCATATATGGTATAAGAAGAACAAATGTGATTTGATAATGTGTTACTGAACTGCATATTTTGTAATTTCCTGAATGCATAACTGTGCACATGAAGATTTAATTTTGCGCCAAACATGTAAAACATTGCACAGAATCAAACACACAGTCACAAAAGACCACAAATATGACAGAGCTGTTTTGTAACAGTTAATTTTAATTCCCTGATTTGCTTCCTTTTCTTCTTTCATACCTACTTTATTATACCGGTCCAACTCATGGTTTTATGAAAAGAGAAAGCTGCTAGTAGAGCCAATCACAAGACAAGTGGTACTAATTGCTGATTGTATATTCCATTCTTTTACCTCTCACCCTCACTGTTTCATGAGAAAATAAGAGTCTCATTCTCAGGAGTGTTAAGCTCTGAGACCAGAACTGTGATTTAATGTATTTTTTTCATGCCAGCACACTGGCTCCAAAGCAGGAAATTAACATCTTTTAATTTCCCATATTAAATTTCACACGTTCAACCTTGAAGTTAATTAAAAACAGACACAAGTGAGCTATCCCACTTGCTTTTGCTGGTGAAACACTGTGAGGGGATACAGTAAGGCTACCTGACACACACACACAAACCCACACACTCAATTTGATACAGGGGACCAACTGGCAGCATGCTGTTGCTTTAGACAGGTAATAATTTCAACCAGGGGCGTCATCTAAGATATAGATTTAAGGGGCTAAGCCTCTGCTACGAAGGTCTGAGTGCTGCTCTCCCAGGAGAAATGTTTCCACAGCGGTGAAATGGTTGTTGCCCATGAGTTTTAAAAGTGGCAATAGACCTAAAATCAATAAATAATTTGGCTTAGTTGTTGCAAGGACTGTTGGTATGAATTGCTTATAAGTGAGCATGCAGTAAACAGTGATTCTGACCCTTTTTGATAAAAACACAAAAGGGTCAAAATAAAAAATAAAAATGAAACCACACTTAAATATGGCACTCCAAATTTGGAAGGTTTGTGACACTTTTTTGTCGATGTTTTTTTAAATGCTGTTTTAATTACTTTTATTTGCAAGTTTGTTACAATGTAAATAAATAAATAAAAAGTTGAGTGAACGGACGGACCACCGTCAGTGGGGCTCGGCCAGCGTGGAAACATCGCTAGAAAGCTCCGCTGCCGACCTCGACCTGATTGTCAGCAGGACACGGAGAGCTCCAGACCCGGTAGCAGCGGCACAACCCCCCTGGAGCCCACCACCAGTGTTGGTGGAATAGAAAGCTAGCGTTAGCAAACTAACCAACCAGCCCGCAATAAATAAATACAATTTAATTTAATTTAAAAGGCAGGCATTATATACCACTGATGGCGGTCCGCCTGCCTGTCCCCGGCCGTCCTGTTGACTCCACAGACTAAGTCCACAGGTACAAATTAGTTTTGCACCAAATGTATCGCAAGAAGTGTTGCAAAAGTCGAGAGGGCAGACTCGCCGCTGTGTGATGCGAGAGAGCACGCTGCAGCGACAGATTCGAGAGGTTGTAATCACTGAGTTGTGGTTGTACTGGAAAAGTGACTGAAGTGGGAATAAAAAATAAATACGAATACAGATTATTTTCTACAAGCTCTCAAATCATATTCTACAAGCGCTCACATCGCATCTACGAGTTAAATTGTAGTTGTACAAGCTCTCAAATCATATTCTACAAGTGCTCACATCGCATCCACGCTCTCTCACATTTGCACCATATTTACCTTCATACAATAACAGTAAAATAATAGTTTGTAGTAGTTCTTGGCATAGCAGGGCATTGTGTGACATTACAAGGCACAGCAGGACGTAGCAGGGCACAGCAGAGCGTAGCAGGATGAACATGGCATTGCAGGACATGTAGCGGGACCATGGCGACAGCTGCTACCATGATTTTGGACCCTCCCTGATCCAAGGAAACATGCTGGGGGGAAAAGAACATAAGGACTCGGGGAATGACTCCCAGAGCTAGGTTAGTAACAAGCATTTCTGGGACATGGATGCACACATATGGAAAGATAGAAAGATAAAGGAGAGAGGAGCCCAGTGTGTCAAAGGAAGTCCCCAGCTGTCTAAAACTATTACAGCATTACTAGGAGAGACAGGGTAAAGAGAGGAGCGTGGTCAGGCTAGAACTCTCCCCAACCGGATCGGGCTGTATGCCCTGCCTCCCTCTAGTTTTATTATATTATTGATTTTATGATAGATAGATCTAACAACTATGACGAGAAGCAGGTGGGCTAGGCAACTAGAACAATCTATGAAAGCAGCTGGGAAAGATTAATAAACAGAAACATAACTCTGTTGTGAATTAGCCTACTGTTGCTAACATTCATAAATCCTACATAACATCGTCATCAGACTTACTTATTGATGCACGCACACAGTAGTATCCACAAAGTTAGTCCACTGAGGGGATAAAGGAAAGCGTGATAGTGTTCCACGTTACCCGCCTTTTCTCTCTAGCTCGAGACCGCTGTGTCCAAGACGAGGCGCAGAGCATGACCTTACTGCATGCTGATACGTTATTAGGCCAGGTAGAGCGAGCTACTGTACTGACAGGGAGAGAGAGACTATCACTACAAATAGGTTGCACGTAAGGGGGAGAAAGTAGCTTCCACTTAAGGCGAAGCACAGCACAAAGCCCAACGCAAGTGCTAGTTTAAGACTGACACAGCCGTCAATTTCCTGCCACTAGAATAAGGGTGTGTCTGACAGGGTGGGGGGCGTGGCATCACGATGGTGGTGATGATACGATATCGTCCATTGGCATAACCCTATAGCCTACCTTACAGACGACCAGTCCATGCACTTACTGTCGAACCTACTTGTCTTCAGAAAATGCAAAATTGTTTGTTAGAGGAACAACTAAAAACTAAGAACTAACCTTAAATTAGAGGCAATAAAAGACCAAGAGTCATCCAATTCTCATATCAAGTGCACTGCCAAACAGCTGGCAAAGATGGGACCCCAAGAGCAGAGTGTGGCAACAAAGGCTTTTATTTTTTTCCCCATACATTTTTATTTGCTTATATTAATAAAATATGTATTGATAATACAAAATAATGTACTGAAGAAATTGAAAATATGCTAGTGCACTTTTTTATCAATTTTAATTCCGGAAAAAGTGGCTGGTAAAAAATATAAGTGGCTGGTAAAACCAGCCACTGTGGCAGGTGGGCAAAAAAGGTAATTTCCCACCCTGACAAATATCAGTAACAATTTATTATCATCAAACTAGAAGCGACATTGTTCTTACTGATCCAACCCATTACCGATAGTACCTTCTATCTTGACACAATGACCATAACTGGTACATTACATTAGGCACATTATCACACTCTGCAAGGGTTAACACATTAGTGTGTATAGCAGTGAGTTGCCTCTATATTTGACTCTCTATTTCATGCTATTAACCTGTGGACCTCTGTAAGCTGCGGAAAATGTGCAGCCTCTAGCATGTAATATGGTGTGTGGAGAACCTCACTGACCTCCAGTAACAGGCCTATTAATGGCTTATCTCAAGCTGAGGCAGTCATAAGGGCAGACCTCAGCTAGCAGACCAATAACTGAATACTTCATTATTAGGTCTTTAACACACTTGTGGGCATGCAAGCAGGCATAGACTCTCGCTCACTTACACAATACACATGAAGAAATCCATGCATGTACGTCAATGTACACATCCTGACTTAAATGCAATCACAGACATACGCAACCACACACACAAACAGCCTGCACAGCACAAATCCAACTCCTTATCATTCTTCTATAGCAGCCATAAAAAAAACATGCCATGTCCATATTCAAATAATGAGTCATCACTGCAAAAATTAGTTTGTAGTCCACAGAACAATAAAAAAAAAAAAAAGAGTTGCTGTGGTGAACTGGTTAACTTCTACACCTGTCCGTTTAGACGATGCATATTTATTGGATTACTTTGACTAATTGATTTCTTGATTTAATTCAACATCCAAAATTACTTCTCCAGTATTACTGTCTTTATTACTGTAAAAACTAGCTATTAAAGACCAGTGAATATAATTGTGACAGTACAAATGTGACTATCATTTTCCACTAATGCCTAATAGCTCATTCCCTATAAAAAGACCAATAAAAAAGATTAACAGACCAACTAATACCCTTACGGCAGATTAGTTGCCTAATCGACTAAGACAGAGTGGTGGTATTAAATTCAAAGCTTCGAGGAGTACAGGTATGTTAAAACACAAGGATAGAAGATGGATGTACTGTAATCACCATCTTCGGCTTTTAGTAGGGCTAGGACAATATGCTTCTATCCCGATTCGATTCTTTTACGATACATGAGTGCCGATTTGATTTTCGGTTAATGCAATTCTAGAAGTATTGCGATTGGATAGTATTAAATGTTGCAATTTTCTTTTCTTTTAACAAAAACAAAAGATGCACTTTTAGACACAATATATCAGGAGACATTTCTAAATACTATCCATCCATCCATCTTCATCTGCCTATCCGATATTGGGTCGTGGGGCAGCAGCTCCAGCAGGGGACCCCAAACTTCCCTTTCTCGAGCTACAACAACCAGCTCCGACTGGAGGATCCCGAGGCGTTCCCAGGCCAGGTTGGAGATACAATTCCTCCTTCTAGTCCTGGGTCTTCCCCGAGGCCTCCTTTCTAAATACAAATGATTTTCTAAAAAAATGCATACATTGTCAGTCAGACAATCAGACTGACATTTATTTCATTTGTAAATAACTACATAACATGTATTTTCTGCATTTTCTGCTTTTTAGTCCATTTTGCTGGAAATGGATATGATGTAGTCACCGTCGGCGGTACAGTATAAACAGAAAAATATTTAAGTGAATCATAGGGAAAAAAAGAAGAAATATCAACTTTAGTAAAAAGAATCGATTTAAAAAGAAAACGTTATAATAGTAATCACGATACATATGTGAATTGATTTTTTTCTATTGTAGTATTGCTTTTATTTGACTCTGACTCAATGTTATTTGCATAAAGACCTGTGCTCTCTAGAGCTCCGGGCGGTCTGGCTTCAGGGTAGCTTATTCCATGAAGACTGCACTCCTGGAAGTCACAGAGGGACTCTGCTGAGCGGAGCTCAGAGCTACCTCATCCTCCTCCACAGGCTTCTTCCCACACTGCAGACTGTTAACTAACAGGGTAAGCTCCCATTTCCTGCAACAAGGATGTCTCAGGATCTTCATGCTTACGGTTTGCTTCCTGTTGAGAGGGCTGTAGCTATTGCAGCTAACACAGACTGGGTGTCTCCACAGCAAAGGACTTCTCCATTGGAGTCTCTTTTGGCTCAGCCTTGTCTCCTTTTTTGCCATTTTTATGCAAAAACATTTCAGATCTGTCATTGCCCTCTTATGGTTTATACTCTGCTGCAATTGTGATCACAATAAAACGTTCCATTCTTTTACCTGCTCTGACATGCAGGTTAAAGTGTACATCTCTTTTTATCTGCCTGAGGTCTACACATAGCAGCCGGTTCCCCTTCAGTCTTTTGGAAAACCTTGCTGTTGTTCCTTCATGGCACATACTTCCTGTGTAAGACCTCTTTATTATCAAGCCTATCCTCATCTTCACTCACTGCCAACACCTATAACACAGCTCCAGACAGCCAGCTGCCTTATAAGACCAACATCACAGTCAAAGTGCCATCCTGTCAATTTACTCTGTACAACATGTATTGATCCATTTCTCACAAAAGCACAGTTCCTTGTCCACGCTCTTGCCATCTCCTTACTAGACTACTACAGCTCTCCCCTGACAGGTCTCCCTGCAGATATCACCCAGAATGTTGTAATTCCTAGTGCTGTAAATGTAAAGGTTTAAAAACTATTATGAGCAAGCAGAAAAAAGTGGAGATGGAAAGCAAGAATGCTAGACCAAAACCAAACTAGCAAAACAAAAGAAAGAGAAAGAGAGAGAGAGAGAGTAGAATAACAGGGATGCATAGAGCAAACTTTTGTGCACAATATATAATGTGCTGATATACATACTGTACATCAAAAGGAAATTAGGTTGTCAGAACCTAATCAGCATATTCATACTAGCAAACAAGATGCAATAAAGATGAAAAGGAGAAGATGATGCAGACAGTGTTGTTCTGATTTGTGTGTGTGTGTGTGTGTGTGTGTGTGTGTGTGTGTGTGTGTGTGTGTGTGTGTGTGTGTGTTTAAGCAGTTGACACAGTGTCAACATTATCAAGGTGGCAAAGCATTAAAAGTAATTCAAAAACTTGTTTTGATTACAGAAATGTATCCATACTGACCGACTCAAATACAAGATATCAAACTGCAGTTTAAATTCATGCATGAAAGGTACATGATGACCTTTTGGGTATTAAGGAGGTATATCTACAGATTTGTATATAAGTAACTGTATGTTGATTATTTATGTTGCTATTTTATTTATTATATTCTATTTAAATTTATAACCCATATGTTCCGTGTGTAGCATGAAGAAGCTACAACTTACATTTCATGTGCAACCCTGTGTTGTAAAATTACAAATAAATGAACCTTGTAGCTGCTTGCAAAACTAATAACATTCCCATTAGCCACGTGTATTTTGTGTTTTGATAATTATATGATGAACAGGAAAACATTACACCAGTATCAGCAACATCAGCATGTTAGCATTGTCATTGTGACCATTAGCATGCTAGTGTAAAGTACAGCCTCACAGAGCAGTTAGCATGGCTGCAGCATGGCTTTTAGTCTTGTTCAATATTTAACCAACAATCTTTCCATAACCTTTAATTGCTTTGAGTTGTCTAAACATAACCATAAACCATTAATCAAGCTTGAGTTGAGAAAACAAATTAAATATGATGACAGTGAACAATTTGTAGAGAAGTTCAGAATGACATGTCTCAAACTCCCTACTTGCAAGCTTCAAACACTTAGCTCTAGGTATATAGTGTAGAACGCAAAAAGGACCCTACATGGATGGAAGCCTAAATGGGCGCCATCTTGACTGTAAGTCGGAAAGGAGAGGGACCAGGGACGTCCACCGGCAGCTAATTGGACAAACCATCACATGGATCTGGCTTCTCCCGAATTTCATAGCCGAGCATCATGGCGGCTAGTTCGGATTATGATCTCGTATTTTACGTAAATAGTTAACCGAAACATGTTTCTAAAACATTTTAAGCAAGAAATAGGCCATACAGTTGCTGAATCTGTTTTTTTGATTGACAAAGGTCAGTTTAATAGATCTTCGTCAGATTTTGAGAGGCGGCGAGCTGAGACGAGACGACTGCTCCTCATTTCCGATAAGTGTTTTAACATAAGTGTTCCTTTTGGGACAATACTAACCATTGAAAGTGGGCGCTACGGCAGTAAGTGGTTAGTGCACATTAGCAGTGTACTGACGGAAGTATGCGGAATAAGACACAGTCTTGAATTTGTGAACACTTTGCACATGCTGTACAGTAGAGATGAGCCTGAAACGAGTATCCGGTACGGATAAAGCACTTTTGCCAAATACAAGTAATAAGAGTCAATATCTGTGCTCGGATTGAATACAAATCCTGATTGGGTAGACGATTGCAGAACACTGAGAAGTGAACAGCTCTCTCTCTCTCTCTCTCCCTCAGTCACTCAGGTCCGCGGGTCTTTTCTGTTAACGTTTAGGGTTTCTTCAGCATCAGGTTGGTTTTTTACTTCGATTTGTACTTACTTAACCAGTAGATATTTTCTTTTAAACCTCTGCCTTCAATCTATTTGATCCGTAGAACACAGCCTCTCTCTCTCTCTCTCTCTCACACACACACACTCACACTCACACTCACACTCACACTCACACTCACACTCACACTCACACTCACACTCACACACCTGGGGTGGAAATAAAAAAAGAACCCAAAAAATAAATAAAAAAATCCACACTGATCATAAAAATTTAAAGTTAAAAAAAAGAAAGATATATTACTGAGTATGAAAACTCTTGTTCATTACATTTGACTTCATAATTGCAACCACATGTGTTCATTGTTGCAAACCTGTTCTGTATATAGTTTGTTTGTTACCATGACAACACCACTGATCTCAAGCTCAATGCTGATGCTGTCATGGAAATAGTTTTCTAATCAGCAATAAATATAACAATTTCTGATCAACCCATATCAATTGCATGCTTAAAATAACATACCGGTTAAAGCCCTGCTCGTTTCAAGACAACCCGACCCACTTCCGGTTTAAATTTGGTCCACTTCCGGGTTAGGCCCGCCCAGTCTGAGTAAAGATACAGATACAGATAATTCATGTGGTAAACAGATACAGATACAGATAATGCTGTACACGCTCATCCCTACTGTCCATTAAGGGCTGTAACAATACACCAAAAACACCAAAAACTGGTTTGGTTCGTATCACGATTTTTAACCCACGATTCCAGAGGGGGGAAAACATGGCTTTGTTTTGTCATTGATTACATCCCACTTTGCAACACAATTATTCAACAGATACCTTATTTATTGATATTGATTGATTTCAATATCGATTGATTGTTTTGTACCTTAAAATAATGTTTACAAAATCGTTTTAGTGGTTCATTAACTCTTTGGAATGAGACATAAGATGGTAATGGTAATGTTAATGGACAATTCCGCTCCCAACCTGAAAGAAGAAGGGGAAAGAAGAGGAAAAGTGCTTTGGTGTCTAATGTTGGAACACGATCCGTCCTGCCTGCACGATCCGTTCTGCGCATGTGCAATATGTTCGCGCATACGCAGATGATATCATGATGAACGCGTATTTACAACACTGCACGATCTGTTCCCATAGACAGTTAAAGAAAGTCTGTTCGCCTCCACCGGAAAGCTAACGTTAGTTTAGCTAACAGCTAATTCGGCTAACCACTAGCTGAGACAGCATGTAAAAGACCTTCAAAAGTTAAAATAACCGTTAAAATATATAACAGCTGTAACAGCTGGCCCACCTTTTGGCAACAAGGCCGATGTTACGCTAACTAAAAGATAGATAGTTGTTAGATAAAGAGTGATGAAGAATACAGAAACAAAACAGAAAGTGGTGTCATGTACGGACGCATTCTCAAACACACACACACACACACACACACACACACACACACACACAAACACAACACAACACAACACAAACATAGGGACTCTGCGACAGTATAAAACATAGACCTCATAAACCCTTACAAAAAAAATGCAAGGTTTTGGTTTGTGATGAGCTGGATGTGAAAATGTGGTCCACCTGAGAATGACAATGAATCAATATATTATTAAGTTCCCCTCCACCATCTTTGGGTGTACCACTCACACTGTGCACTGACATTTCGATGAAGCAATAAAGCCTTGTTCCTCCAGCTGGCATCTGCAAACTCAGTGGGGAGGAGAGGTGTCTCATATCAGTTGTTAAGGACATCATATGAAGAGATCATACGCACTGCACACACACACACACACACACACACACACACACACGCAGGCAGGCAGGCAGGCAGGCAGGCAGACACGCACACAGGCGTGAACATGTGCCATACACATGCAGCAAGCACACAAGTAAAATCACACACTGCCACACAGATAGCCCACTTACGCTGGATATCAGCCAATGTTTTCATCTCATGTCTCCTTGAACTCCCCTACTGTTTCGGAAAAGCATTTGGAGAGGAAGTGAGTATTTTTAGAAAGTCAATGCATGTTTGTCTTTTTTCTCTCCCTGGTGGATAAATTTGCTTTCACTCAAACTATATCTATAAAGAATGCTCACAGATGCGAGAATATGTGCATCTCTTAAGTGCAAAAAACAGAGGGAAAACACACACACAGACAAACACAGCAGGACCCAACGCAAACTCTCAATCAAGCTGCACTAGAGGGACACGTTGCTCTTTAGGCAAGGTCACTCATACGTCATCTAAATCTCTCACACACACACACACACACACACACACACACACACACACACACACACACACACACACACACACACACACAGTTCCAAGTCCTCATCAGCCCTAAGGACGAGGGTTAGCGTAGAGAAGCTGCTACCCTCCTTTACTCCCCATTTCCTCTTGCACAGGTCAACTTTTTTAATGTGTTTACGAGAGTGACAGTTGTAGGTAGGGAATTAGAGGGAAAATTCAGAGAAAGATTGAGAATGAACACAGAGAGGAGCAGAGACTACTTCTCACTGTTTTAAAAACAGTGGTTTTGATGCTATCATAGAAGTGCCCCTAGCACTCCCATTCAAAAGCCATTTGACCGAAAAACTAGAAAACAGCAAATCTTAAAAGTGGTGCTTCCGTCCTAATTATGCTTTTAAACAAAGGTTTGACACAAGTCCATTCACTAAAAGACCCTAGCTTGCATTTTGGTGAGAGTTACACTTTCAGGACACCAGTTTTCTTGAATGAATAATGTATTGTAAATAAATAAATCTTCTTCCTTAAAATACAGGAGCATAAGTATAGACACCCCTATGTTAAATTTCCATAGAGGAAGGCAGATTTCTATTTTTAAAGGCCAGTTATTTCATGGATCCAGAATACTATGCATCCTGACTTCCCTAGAGATTGGCATGGGGTAGTTTCCATAAAATCATCTCTCAATACAAATCAAACCAGCTATTAGGCTAACTGAAATAAAACCATGCCAATCTCTAGGTGTGGTGAAGGGTATGTGAAGATGTGGGGCTATTTTAATTCCAAAGGCCAAGGGAACTTTATCAGGATGCATAGTATCCTGGGCCCTCATGTATAAAAGATTGCACAGCTTTCATACCAGAAGATGGCGTACGGACAAAACTTGAAAAGTACCTACACACAGAAATATTCACATATATAAAACCGGGCATATGCCAGGACCTGCGCACCTTTCCTTTCTACATCAGAATCAACGTAAAATTGAGCGCACATGAACTAGCCCTCAACCTCGCCTGCAGACGGGAAAAAAGACTTATTGTGACGTTGGAGGTGCTAATCGCCGAGGTGGAGGCAATTTTTTTTTTTCCCGTTTTGGTGGTTTGTCATCTTGGATAAGCAATAAAAGAAAATGCCCAGCGTAGCAAATGGTGACCAGGCAGTGAACGCACTGAACCATGGCAGAAATAAAAATAAAAGTCTAATGAAGTGGAAATCAAACAAATAGTGGCAGCGCCACAGCAGATACAGAAAAAGATGCAGCTCAGTGACAGTCCAAATTACGCACAATAAGCAGTTTAATCTCACTGATGTAATGCTATTTATTTTCTAAGTTTTAGTACGCTCAGTGAAACTGAGTCCAGCGAGAGGGAGATCCGACCCTCAGAGGAGGAGAGGTTGGTGAGGCCAGCGTCTCTACGGCAAGTGAGAGTGCGCACGGATCCACTGCACCACACATGGATGAAATAATGAAATATTGAATAGAACTACAGTAACAGATGTGCACAGAATCAAGACAGCCAACACAGCCCAGTGCTTGGGGGTACATCGGGTACACCTTGTTCACTTACATAGCCTACAAATCATCCACGGGATCAATCAGGGTTTGTTCCTGGGGAGATGGATCCGTGCGTCCCGCCTCCTTTACACCATGGATGTCTGAGCCTCCGCAACTACAGAGTCATAGACGCTATTGCATTTTTCCATATTTTTTTTGCACAGTAAGATTTTTCATCCATGTGAAATACAGAGGATGACTGAAAATATTTTGTAAATGGATTTTTCATTCATTTCCCATCCTCATGTATAACAGAGGTTAAGTAGCCTGCAAATTTATTTAATATTAGTGTGTGAAAGATGTGTAACAGTATCCACATAAATGATCAAACCTTTATGGAATATCAGCGGATATAACTATGTTTTCCCATAGACAACGTTACAGACATATGCCAGTAAGTGAAGTGGAAACGTTATTTTTTAATGTTTGGTGATTTTCGGCACGGAAAATACTTTGCGGACGGCCTGCACATTCTCACGTCAAGTTAATGTTTTATACATCACCAAGTGTCCATGAAAACCAGCGTAACCAAGCTATTCATCCGTATGCAACGTTTATACGTGAGGCCCCCGGATACTATGCATCCTGATAAAGAGATGCTAGAGAGATGATTTTATGGAAAGTACCTCGTGCCAATCTCTAGGTATGGTGAAAGGTATGTGATGATGAGAACTTTATGAGGATGCATACTATCCAGGATCTCCAAAATAATTGGTCTTCAAAAATAAAAAGCAGTCTGCCTCTATGGGAATTTAACATTTTAAGAAGAAAATGTATTTATTATTATTCATTCACAAAGAAAACTGGTGTCGTTAAAGGTTGAATTTTTTCCTTTTTTTAATTAAGGCATTAAGATCAATATCAAAAAGATTATTTTTTTATTCCTCTTCAACTTTAGCATGGGTTCATACATGCAGTACATATGATCACCAATTAGAATAAAGTCTCCGAACATGAAGCACAGAAAGCTCTCAACGTGTGTGTGTGTGTGTGTGTGTGTGTGTGTGTGTGTGTGTGTGTGTGTGTGTGTGTGTGTATATATATATATATATATATATATATATATATATATATATATATATATAGAAAGAAATAGCTCAGTAACAATGGATTTAATTAATGTCTTCAATTAAAAATGAATTACCATTCATTGGAGTGGTACAAGGCTCCCCTTTCCCTTCTGCTCTGTACCATGGAAGGAGAGAAAATTAGAAGCCGCATATCAAGGGTTTAGCCATGTCCCCTCCATTGTTATGACAGGATTCATTAAAGCAGTCAGCCTTGTGTGTACGTGTGTGTGTTTTTAAAATAGCATATGTATCATCGTATCATTTTAAGAATTTATGTTTTTGTCCAATAATTCATTTATCCTGCAAAGATACGATTATTGGGTATAACTCAAATATATATATTACAGGCCAAAACATGTCTTATATTTTAGTTTCTTCAAAGTAGCCACCATTTGCTCTGATTACTGCTTTGCACACTCTTGGCAAACTCTTGATGAGCTTCGAGAGGTAGTCACCTCAAATGGTTTCCCAACAGTCTTGAAGGAGTTCCCAGAGATGCTTAGCACTTGGGGACACATTCAAAGTTTTCGCAATTATCCGGACTGACTGACCGTCATTTCTTAAAGTAATGATGGCTACTTTTTTCTCTTTACTTAGCTGATTGGTTCTTGCCATAATATGAATTCTAACAGTTGTCCAATAGGGCTGTTGGCTGTGTATCTACCTGACTTCTGCCCAACAACACTGATGGTCCCAACCCCATTAATAAGGCAAGACATTCCACTAATTAACCCTGACAAGGCACAAGACTACCTCATGAAGCTCATTGAGAGAACACCAAGGGCTTGCAGCACTATCAAAAAAGCAAAGGGTGGCTACTTTGAAGACACTAGAATATAAAACATGTTTTCAGTTATTTCACACTTTTTTGTTAAGTACATAATTCCACATGTGTTCATTCATAGTTTTGATGCCTTCAGTGATAATCTACAATGTAAATAGTCATGAAAATAAAGAAAATGCATTGAGTGAGAAGGTGGTTCCAAACTTTTGCCTGTATATATATATATATATATATATATATATATATATATATATATATATATATATATATATATATATATATATATAAATTTACAAACCCAGAAGGTTACCCATCATTTACACATAAAAATGCAAAGCTGCCGATCAAGAAGGAGCTCACAGAAGAAATTAGATATTAATTCAATAAACTGATAATGATTCATTTTGTAATTTTGTTTAAATATACCACAAGAGTGTAAATAAACCTTTATTTGGTGAAATAAAAAATATTTTCCCTATTGCTATTAAAGCCTCAAAACAAAACAACTATCTCTACCTCCTGTTGGCTGTATTCTGGGGTTAAATCCTAAAGCAATGGGTCTTAGCACCTCCAAATTGAGGCTGCTGGATGTGCTTCTCTTTAATGCATTGTTCTCCTGTGGATCTCAGACTCTGTTCCCACGATTTCACAATGGACTTGAAGTGTGTTGGAGCTTCTCCCATTAGAAGCTATTAGCTTCTGGCTCAGAGACATGCCTTTTCGCTTTTTGAAAATCTGGGACCCCTTCTTGGACTATACTGGGGAAGATGGTACACGGACCCTTCAGAGTGGCCTCTATAGTGTAGCATGGTCTGAGATCTCAAAGTATATTTCCAGATGACATACAATGGCTGCAGTAACTCATTTTGACTGACTACATTGAGTAAGCCTCAAGTGTGCAAACCTTCTACTTTATTTTATTCAGTTTTATTTCATTTTATTTATTTATTTTTAATTACTTTTCTGTTGTCTAGCATTCTTTTTTTTTTTTTTTAGATGTTGCAGGTGGGCTAAAAGGAGGGCTTATTATTTACTTAATGGCCGTCTTCTTTTATACTGTATGTGCCCTTTGGAAACTTAATAAAAAAATTAAAAAAACTCATAAAACAGTTCTAAATAAAACACTGAACGATGATGATGATATCGCATGCAATGCATACATTATTATTGCAATATATAATATAATCTTTGGAAAACAGCTTGTGGTGATTTTCTTCCCTTGTTTAGTTTTGATGCATTTTATTCCATTTGACATCTTAATACATACCGAATTAGATTGGATTTGAAATTAAATTGGGTTGCATAACGCATAATGTACTTCAATGAATTAGTAAAACGATTTGGCACTGATGTCCAAATACTGAATGTTAAATAATGTTCTCCATGGATTAGATAGATTTGTTTAATCGCCCTAAACATGTAAATAAGCTTTAACTGTAACGACTGTGGGTAAAGACTCAGAGAGACATTTGATTTGAAAAATGCGGGTGGATGCAGATTTTGCAGACTAACTCTACATGCAGTAGAGGTAATGACGGCCAGCTACAGTAAGGAAAATAAGTATTTGAACACCCTGTTATTGCAAAGTTGCAAAGTTGCAAGTTCTCCCACTTAGAAATCATGGAGGGTCTGAAATTGTCATCGTAGGTGCATGTCCACTGTGAGAGACATAATCTAAAAAAAAAATCCAGAAATCACAATGTATGATTTTTTAACTGTTTATTTGTATGATACAGCTGAAAATAAGTATTTGAACACCTGAGAAAATCAATGTTAATATTTGGTAAAGTAGCCTTTGTTTGCGATTCCAGAGGTCAAACGTTTCCTGTAGTTTTTCACCAGGTTTGCACACACTGCAGAAGGGATTTTGGCCCACTCCTCCACACAGATCTTCTCTAGATAAGTCAGGTTTCTGGGCTGTCGCTGAGAAACACGGAGTTTGAGCTCCCTCCAAAGATTCTCTATTGGGTTTAGGTCTGGAGACTGGCCACGCCAGAACCTTGATATGCTTCTTACAGAGCCACTCCTTGGTTATCCTGGCTGTGTGCTTCGGGTCATTGTCATGTTGGAAGACCCAGCCTCGACCCATCTTCAATGCTCTAACTGAGGGAAGGAGGTTGTTCCCAAAATCTCGCAATACATGGCCCCGGTCATCCTCTCCTTAATACAGTGCAGTCACCCTGTCCCATGTGCAGAAAAACACCCCCAAAGCATGATGCTACCACCCCCATGCTTCACAGTAGGGATGGTGTTCTTGGGATGGTACTCATCATTCTTCCTCCTCCAAACACGGTTAGTGGAATTATGACCAAAAGTTCTATTTTGGTCTCATCTGACCACATGACTTTCTCCCATGATTCCTCTGGATCATCCAAATGGTCATTGGCAAACTTAAGACGGGCCTTGACGTGTGCTGGTTTAAGCAGGGGAACCTTCTGCGCCATGCATGATTTCAAACCATGACGTCTTAGTGTATTACCAACAGTAACCTTGGAAACGGTGGTCCCAGCTCTTTTCAGGTCATTGACCAGCTCCTCCCGTGTAGTTCTGGGCTGATTTCTCACCTCTCTTAGGATCATTGAGACCCCCCGAGGTGAGATCTTGCACGGAGCCCCAGTCCGAGGGAGATTGACAGTCATGTTTAACTTCTTCCATTTTCTAATGATTGCTCCAACAGTGGACCTTTTTTCACCGAGCTGCTTGGCAATTTCCCCGTAGCCCTTTCCAGCCTTGTGGAGGTCTCTAGTGTCTTTGGACAGCTCTCTGGTCTTGGCCATGGTAGTAGTTGGATTCTTACTGATTGTATGGGGTGGACAGGTGTCTTTATGCAGCTAACGACCTCAAACAGGCGCATCTAATTTAGGATAATAAATGGAGTGGAGGTGGACATTTTGAAGGCGGACTAACGGGTCTTTGAGGGTCCGAATTCTAGCTGATAGACAGGTGTTCAAATACTTATTTTCAGCTGTATCATACAAATAAATAGTTAAAAAAAATCATATATTGTGATTTCTGGATTTTTTTTTAAAGATTGTGTCTCTCACAGTGGACATGCACCTACGATGACAATTTCAGACCCCTCCATGATTTCAAAGTGGGAGAACTTACAAAATAGCAGGGTGTTCAAATACTTATTTTCCTCACTGTATGTGAAGCCATCTTGTGAGGGGACTAATGGGATGACAATCGATGTATGGTGACATAATAGGATACATCAAAAATGCATAGTGAAACAATTAGATGCAGAGGTTGTGTTGGAATGAATGAAAGAAAAGGAGGAAAGAAAAATAAAAGCTTTGAGGCTGGAATGTGAGAGGGATCATGGTAGGCATACAGACCTGGGGTCTTTAGTCAGTATGCACCGCTTTTTCATATTAATGTATGATTCAATTGAAATGACGGGGACGAGACAGAGCACAGATGACGGGTTGTGCACTTTATAAATGCAAAGCTCCCATTCAAATGCTGGGGATAAGAGTATATTTGCTAGTGGTTTTACTGGGCCTGCAATAATGGCACATTTGGGATTGTAGATCAGAGGGTTGTATTGGTGTGAGCATGTTGCTTCAGGTACCTGTGTGTTGATAAAATATGTTCCAGGAAGGAATAAATCCCTGAGTTTGAAGGTTTATCAAACACACAGGTTTATAACTGTATGGAAAGGGGATTCTACCACTCTGGAAAGTTCACAGCAACAATCATTTCCTCCTTGAGTGAAACAATCAGCAGGTAACCAGTAGAATTGCATATTCCATGATATGAAGTAATTTACCAGTAATGCAGCGCTTTGCTGAACAAAATCATATTGCTTTGTAGCAAAGGCTGAACCTGGTGCCAATGCAGTGGTCTCATTAAAATGAATGAAAGGGCTGCAGGTTTTCATGTAGTGTTAATATCAGTCTGAACACATTGTGACTTCATCTAGTGCCCAACAATGAATTGATTTAACATTAAAAATCGCAATTTAAAAGTTATTTTACAAGAGATGTGATTTTGACTTCCTATAGTATGGGCTGTCATTTTAACAATTTCTAGGAAGTGAAAGTTAAGCTGCTGACTGTTGTTGGCTGAAGTGTCAAATCTGTAATGGCAGGTGCAGATCCACATTTTAACACATTTATCTCCTGAAAGTACATTTTAAAGCTATTATTGCTACTTACATTTTAAATTGCAATAAAGCATGTCCACTCTGGGCTCAGCCCTGAATACACCAACATTGAATTTAAAACCTGAATGCTGTCATCTGTACAAATCTGTTGAGTATAAATAAGTCACAGTCTGATGTAAATGTTGTCCCCCCACCAAAATTCAAAAGACAGGTTGCATCGACTTACCTCCCCCACTCCAATTTCGCTCCGGTACCGCTACCCAGAGGTGGAACGTAACAAAATACATTTACTCAGTTACTGTATTGAGTAGTTTTGTTGCGTATTTTGTATTTTTCAAGTAGTTTTTAAAATCGGTATTATAAAATGTACTTGATTACGTTTTGAGTGAAGTACTGTATTTCGCTACATTACAAATCCTATCCATTACTGTGTAAAGAAAACAAAAAAAACTTTGTGGTCGGGTTGGCTCAGTGGGTAGAGCAAGCGCACATATACTTCATATACATATATCCTCGATGCAGAGGTCCAGGGTTCGAATGCATGCATGTCTGCATGTCTTTCCCTTCTCTTTCCCCTTTCTCACCTAGCTGTCCTATCAAATAAAAGGAGGAAAAGCCCAAAAAATAATCTTTAAAAAAGAAGAAAAAAAAAAACTGACTGACTAATGAAAACAGAAAAAAACAAGCCGCAAACTGAGCGGGAGATGTGAAGGAGCCATGGAATGAGCTGTTATCCATCAAAAATGTCAGCTCATTGGAAAGAAAAAAAGGTAGATACAGAGTGCCAAAGTTTTTTAACCAAACATGCACTTCTATTTATTTACTGAAGTCAAAAGGTAAAGCTGTGTGCTTAGTTTGCAGAGAACTGATTGCTGTGTTAAAGGATTTTAATTTTAATTGCCACTACAATACTAAACACGCAGAGAAATACAGCTTCACTGATGCAGAGCAGGCATTGACATCTGAAGCTTTGCTAGTGAAGCTGCAAACGCAATAAGGCTTTTTTACCAAGCGTCAAGACCAGCTTTGTGATATTTCACAAAATCACCAAAAACAGTAAGCTATTTTCTGAAGGGGAGTTTATTAAAGAGTGTTTGGTGGACTCTGCTGTGCAACTATGCCTAGAGAAAAAAAGAGACGTTTGAGAATGTGCCACCAGACATAAAATTAATATTGAGCAGAAGTGAGTCTAGTCCGGCCCTCCACAGCAGTTCCTGTTTCTGTAGGACAACGTATGTAGGAGACTTGATCAAGTAGTTAATGTACATCTGATTAGCTCATACGGGCTACTTAGGTGTGTAGAAGATAGCTGCGGTGGGCTGTGAACATTAGGGTCTAACCCATTTATGGAGTCAAAACACGTGATTTGGCCTTGATTTGCATTATAACTGTTGTTTATGTTTGTGAAGAAAAGAAGGTTGGCCCCTTGTCCTTCAGTATATGGTAGAGATCCCCCCCACCCTATTTTACAGATTTTTTTTTTTAAATGTAACTAAGTAACTTTTACTTAAAATGCATTTTAAATTAACTACTTATTACTTCTAGATAAGTTATACTTAATATGTCATCAAAGTACTGTTACTTTTACTTGAGTACAATATTTTAGTACTTTTTCCACCTCTGCTGCTAACGTCATGAGTTCGAAGCACGCCCGTGCCCGTCTCTGTGTTACTGCAGCCTGTGGTGAAATGTAAATAAGTACATTTACTCAAGTACTGTGTTCAAGTACACATTTGAGGTACTTGTACTACCTACATGCAGATGAACGCCACCCGCCCTCCATCTCCATGCCGACACTGCCTTTTGGACTTTATTGCTGGTGCAGCTCTGGGCATGAAGGGGTGTGGGCAGAGGGAGAGAACAGCTCCGTGAGCGAGGAGGGGAAATTCTCACTGCTCAACTTTGTTCACATGTTCTGCACAGGCCTACTTTTTAAACTAAAATCATAAGGTTAATAAAGCTTTCAAATGTATACAAACATATTTGTCCATGTGTTCGGAAAAATTACTGATTGGCCCTTAAAACAATATCAAATATAGTTTAATATATTGTCATTCAGGTATTAGTCTTGCTTTGGTTACTCCACATAGCATTCGGGGATGGGAGGAAAACATGCTCTGGTTTATTGGCATTTCTTTAAACCAATCACAATCATCTTGGGCGGTGCTAAGCACAGAGAAAAGTCGCAGTGCCTGTGCAAAATAGCCTTGGAAGGAACTTATTTTGGTGGAACATATGTAGAACTGCATAGATTAATTGATTAGTTGTCAACTTTTAAATTAATCGCCAACAATTTGATAATCGATTAGTCGGTTTGAGTCAAGACAAAAGTAAAAAAATTCTTTGATTGCAGCCTCTTAAATGTAAATATTTTCTAGTTTCTTCTCCCCTTTGTGACAGTAAACAGAATATCTTTGAGTTGTGGACAAAACAAGACATTTGAGGACATCATCTTGGGCTTTTGGAAAACACTGATCCACATTTTTCACAATTTTCTGACATTTTGTAGATCAAACAACTAAATAATTTATCAAGAAAGTATTCAACAGATTAATTGACCATGAAAATAATTGTTAGTTGCAGCCCTAAACATGTGTAAGTTTAAAAGTTGTTTTAGTCATGCAATAGAAAACTCAGATTGGACCGATTGTCTAGCTAGCTGTCTGGATTTACCTTGCAGGGAAAAGGTTAACCATAGTCCTCATAAATTGACAAGTTTAAAATGCCGTCAAGGAAACAGACTATTCAGGTATTAACACAGGCATTTCCTCTCAAACGGAGGTTCCTTTAGAGTTGGTTACTCCTGGACCATCTTAGACAGGAACAATTCACATTAATAAGCAGTGTCATGCCCTAACATGAAACACTATAAAAGGATATTTCATCATTTTACACAGCAGCTTCGCTGCCTTTCACCGTCCATCATCGTCACAAAGCAGTCTGATCAAAATGTCGAGTGATGCGTTAGAACCTCCATTCAGGCTTGTACACCAAACACATTCTCATTTACACAGTACACTGTATGTACATGCTTACACACATAATGACAATCACACCCTGAGAGTGATGAGCCTTGTGAAGCGCAGATAGGATAATGATGTATTAGTTTTAGTGTGTTTGTGTGGATAGCAGAGTAGACTAACACAACTAGCTGCTTCCAAAGCCAGAGGCCATCTGGATGTATTCAGAACACAGGCCCTTGACAAGTTTAAATATACATTTTCTTTAATTGCCAATTTCAGAAAATGTTGAAGTTATCCAGGATCACACACATCTTTTCATAGGATATGCTCATGATTAATATGATAGTTTACCATGGTATGTTTTTCATACATATTGATGCTTACGGGTGCAAGTGCAGTTATCCATACAGTACTGTACAACTCGCTTTTTTGCAGTGCTTTGATTAGTCTGAAAACCATATAATACAAAATGGAAGCAAGTCACCTTATTCTTCTTTTCATAAAGTCTGTCTTTTCACAATTTGTAAGAGAGATTTAGAAAAATGTTGGCAGGTATTGTCAGAGCTTGCCTCTTCCTGGACTAATGCTGAGGTCGAGCAAGAGCCTAAACATTGAAATATTGTACAAAATGTGAAATAACACTTTTGGCCATTACAATATTTTCTTTCATATGCAAAGATTCAGCATTTTGGAAGCACTGGAAGCTGTGACAAGCTTGTTAGGAAGGTGGGTGACAAACGAGCTAGAGCACATTTTCCTGGCATTAGAGATGAGCAGAGGTGTGAAAATGTCACCACAAATAGCCCATGGTCACCAAATGTCACCTTTCCACTCTACTCCACACCACACCCTTCCCTTCTTGTTTCGCCTCTTTCTTATCTGCAGTGTAGGTGTTTCCCCATTGGCCATTGCCCTTTCAAAATGTATTGGCACGACACATTCTTTTACCTCCGCTATCGCCCATCAATCAGATGATTAACTTCCTCAACACAACACTGTGTGTGTGTCTGCCTGCTCTTCTCTGTCGCGCGCTCTTCAGACACAAATGAATGTGGGAAACAAGTAGGCCTATTTAATTGAGAAAAAAAGTCACAAACAGCAGTGACACAAGGCTATTCCAAAATAGGTTTTCTAAAAAAAGTTTGATCATTCATCAGAATCAGATTATTTAGAGTTTATCATATATAATATTTTTTTCAGTGGCCAGTGCAAACCCGGTAAAAGAAACTACTCAAATAATAAAATTTTGACTGTGCTGAAAGGTAGAGGACAGGGGGTTAAACGGGTCGTCCTTCAATCAAAAGGTTAATGATTCGATTACAACAGGGAACCCCAAGTTGCTCCCCATGGGTTGGCCAGCGCCTTGCATGACAGCCGCCACCACGAATGTGTGTGTGAATGGGTGAATGAGAGACAAATGTCCGGTAAGCTAGAAAGGCACTACATAAATGCAGTCTATGCATGTACCATTTATTTTACCTAATCAACAAACTTTCAGTGTGTCCTGATTTAATTAAGTTTGTCTCCTTTTCTCTAATTTAGTGCTATGGAAGCATTTTACTTAGGTCACTGAATGAGACCTTTTGTTTTGAGGCCAGGCTGGCTCCGACAGAGATTCACACCTTAACTAATTAAAGCATTTTTGATTAGTTGGAGCAGACAGTATTGAGTCTATGCAAATCTACTCAGAGGGCTTTTGTTTATTCTGTTGTTTCCTGTAAACTTGTATTAAACCCTGGCCAGAATTAGGGCTGCACGATATGAGGAAAATATTTAATTGCGATTATTGCTGATATTGTGATTTTGATATGATTCACGATACTGGAGAGAATGACCATTTTGTTTCATTATTCTAATTTTCATTGAAAATTATTAACATTGAAAGAAATTAAAATGATTGTAGTGTGATTTTTGCAAGGATCTGTACTGTACCAAACAGTATTTTTTTTAGTCGGTAGGATACGATTTGTAGGCCAGGACATCTCTGCAGCACCACAATACTTGATTCAGAATGATTTGACACATATGTTACCATTAACAAATATTGCGCCCCCCTGCAATTTGGATATAGCACTATTCCATATTGAAATTTTGATAAATTGCGATTAATTGTGCAGCCCTAGCCAGAATTCTACAGCTTCTTGGCCTTCTGTCTCCACTGCACAGTGAACACAACTCATCTGAACCAGCCACAGAATTGGACCTGGGAGTTTTGTTCTTCCACAATATTTTTAGATGATAACATGACTTGCCACCTCTCCAGCCTCACAAAAACTGTTAAAAACGACTAAACCAAGAGACAAATATTAAGCATTCTGTTGCAACCAAATCTCCTTCTCATCTCAGATCTATTCAGAAACTAATTTTAGTGTGTTTGTCAAATCAAGAGTGGGACAGCTTTCACTTGATGTTTCAGTGGAGGATATTAGTGTCAATCACCTATTGCACAGCCTATGTAAAATGTCCTCTCTTCACCTCTTCTCACTACATTATTCACACCTCCCTTTGCTAAAAAAGGGAGCCATGAGACCAAACCTCTCCTGCAGTGTGTGAGGAAAATGGTTCTCAGGTCATCTGACTTGTGAGGCACTGATCACTGAATCTCCATATCTTCCCACTGCAATGATGAAAGGGGCTGCATGATCAGATCACAGGACTGCTCATTAAAGTCTGAGTTTAAATAGATATGATTAAAGATGGCACCGAGACAAACTAGCCTCAGTCATCAGACTGGGAGTCCACATCTTTGAGCACTGGGAGGCTGGGACGGACTGGGGCTAAAAACAGCTCTGGACTTTCTCCCAAATAGTCCCATCATCCGGCCATTCGCCCCTAGCTGTGCACGACAGACACTAGCCAGGATGTCCTGATACTATGCCACACTGCTGTAGCCTATCAGACAAGGAATTCACAGCAAGTAACATCTCAAAACCAGTGATGATAACTGGGGTTCAGACTTGCTATACCTGAACATGGGGATTAGATATTGTAGGCCTATACCAAAACTACACTGAGAGTGTTTGTTACTATATCCTATAGCTTGTAACTAATCAAATATAATGCAAGCTAATTTAATGTTGGGGAAGTAAAAGTTTCTTGAGAAGGGCACTATACTCAGCAACTCTGTCTATGATGAGGTAATTGTCAAGGGACAGGAGGATGTATTTATCTGTAGCCATTAACATAAATGTTTCCAGGTGTTCCTGAGAATTTTTGCTCCTTAAGCGTGTCTGTAAAGCCTTCACAAAGAACCACCAGGTTTTGCCAGTTCCACAATAGTAAGTGCAAAACTGCACTCTGATGGAAAAAGTGAAAGAAGAGTAAGATGGGATTTTTTTGTCAAACTTTTGGTTAACATTGGTGAATTATTGAGCCCCCTTCCCCATTTGTTAGCACATTTAGAGAGGTACCAATGCATGCCTGATGTTTTCCCGTTTAATTCAGTAGCAAAGTCTTCATCCAAGCAGCAAATGTGAGCTCACTACAATCTCTCATATACAACGACGTGAAATCGCGGTTTACCGGCAATTTATTTCTAACGCGTTTAATGTTTCAAATTAACCTAGCAGAAATTATTAGTTAAACATGTTAAATCTGACACCACTAAATGGCACAATCATTTTCATAATCATGATGCACAGCCATGTTGATAGCTGACTATGCAATTCGCTAAGATAGGGATAATAGCAGCCTGCTCCTGGCACTTACCTGTACCTCTTACTGATGTGAAATTAACTCTTTGAACTTTTTGCATTTTGCTGTATCAGTCCAGGGGGACGTTTTCCACTAGCTATTGTCTAATGATGTAGGCCTATAGACTGGGTAAACCCAGCAATTTGACTTCATCCTGCAGTAGGCCTACTCTTCTTCCTTTTTTTTTTTTTTTTTTTTACATTTAGCATATAAGTGATCACATTAGTGCCCCCTGCTGTTGGCTGTTAAAAAAGGTAATTTTTGACATAAGATTACATAAATAGCTCTATTTGGAAATAATAAATCATTCTCAACAACTGCGGTGATTTTGTAGGCGAGTGCATCTACATAGAAGATAAAAATGAAAAAGGATCTTTTCTAATGTGAGCCATTCTTCGTTGAACCTTAATGCTTTACAAACACTAAAGCAAGTAAGCGCTGTGACTAACGGTACTCATCTGAAGTGGTTTTGGAGAGGGAAATTGGGTAGAAATACGCTGGTTGACTAGCATGACACCATTGTATTCATATAATACTATTAATCCAGGCTAACGTGAATGACAGTGACTGCATGTTGCTTCTTCTAAATTTCAGGTTGTGGTCGACTAGCGGGGCCAGCTTGTTAGTTTGATAAATTGATCAGACCTACATGTCACGCGCACTAGCAACAAACTCTGTGTATCCAAGAACAATTAAATCAGTGTAAATTAAGTTAGATCAGACACAGGCTTATGTAGTAGATTAGTGTTACGTTTCCAATGTCGCGGCTCCAAACCGTAACGTTAGTTGGGACAGACGGACCCCTTGTTTCTTTAGGCTAACTATATTAGTTTTAGCCTGGCTGGTAGCAGCTTTCTGCGTGGGGAAATGGCCGGGAGATGTTGTGATTATGTTGCATTAATCGGGTGAATTAGTTTGTATTTGCAGCGAACATAAAACACCGACTACTGTAACTTCACTGATTCTAATCAAAACTGTGCGCATCACTGTGTCAGCGGCAGCTGCTGCCTACGGTACTTTTCTACACACAGAGAGCATCACTTCCCATAACAAACCCCATTGGACTAACGTCATACACATGTTGCCCACATGGCTACCTGTCTTAAAGGGGAAGGGTTGGATGGTAATAATTATGTAAACGGAGAACGGTGAAAGTTTACTTTTCTATCAAGCAGCAAAAAAGGATTAGCGTCAACATCGCAACGTCCTGCGATGTGACTAACGCGCATGCACACATCGCGATGTTGATGCTAAAACACAAATTTCGTTGAGCCCTAGCAAAGATTGTCAGTCCGTCCTGCTGGGAGGGAAGAACTTACACTCTACTGCGTGCATACATGCTGCAGTCATTTTTAGATTTTAGGCTTGGATCTAAGTGGTTCACTTCTTTTCAAAATACAAGACTGATATGATAGATTGAGAAATGGGGGGAAAAGCACATGAAGCAACCACTAAAAGGACTACACTTTCTGTGTTTTCCTCCACCAGAGCAAAGCAGCGAGCAGTTAAAAGAGACAGACGGTTGGTAAAACGTAAAGAGCGAGGAATGAGTGTGTCGTGATGTGAAATAGAGGGAAGAATTGATCGAATGGACTGAAAAAAATTCTAGAAAAATGGAAAGGGAGCGATAATGAGTTCCTAGTTGATAGTTGTAACAGTTGTTGGAGTGCATATTGCCGTTTCAAACATGAGTGTGTGAGCCTGTATGTGTGTCTCTCCCATTGAAAATGCCTCTAGTATTTCTCTTGTTACCACTTTCAAGAGACCAGACACTCTCTCACGCAGAATATTTAGCCAGGATTATCAATAACTTACTATTGATTGATTGGAGTTGGCAGGTTTACTCTCTACAACAACACAGCTGTCACATTCATCTTTCAGTATGAGGATAAGTGTGTGTCGTTTGTGTGTTTCTCTGTGTATTTACTACGTACAGTGTATTGGCATTAACAGCACATTATGTAGTGCTCTCTGGGGTTATTTGCTCAAAGTGTTTCAAATTGACAGATCAGTCATTGATGGACAGGATGGGAGCATACTGACTCCACAGTGTCAGCTATTGATGGGTGGATCGATCATGTCAATAGCAGCCTGAGAGAGCTCGTTTATTGGCACATAACCTATTGAGTACTCTGATGGATTAGACTGTTTAAGCACTGTTCTTTTAAGATGGGCGAGCAAAACACAAACACTGAAAGGCATGTTTAGGCAAATACATACATACGTTTAAAATACAATGTTCAGAAGTGTTTGGTAGGCCTATATTAGATGTACACACTGTGCTTTTACCAGAACTGATTACCACCCTCAAGTGATGCTTTCACAGACTTATTTCATTTTAATCTAATTAAGGAACCGGTCGGAAAGGGTGGGCGGAGTCTGTGGGTGGGGGGCCGATGATGACAAAAATCATGCAATTTCATTTTATTGTTAACATTTTGTAACAGTGGGTGGTAATTATAAATTAGTCACGCAACTGTGTGCAACTTACTTTTTTGAATATAAATTATAACTGAGTCATATTTTCTATTTTGTAATTTAGCCTTTTAGGGTTTACTCAAAGTCTCATTTGAGAAAATGGTTTGCTTGGTATGTGATTAAAATTGATCAGCTATGGTCAAATATTTATTCTCAACATATTGGCATATTGCTGCTTGACAATAACACTTCACAAAGAACCACAGGTATCCTGGAATTGTCAGTTTCAACAAGTCCTCGATATAGGTCGTATACCCTCTAATACGACCAGTGCCGAAGTGGGGCCACTTTTCAGCCCGGGAGTTTCTGGTCCAAGACTTTTTCCATGGTGTAGGAAATTGGATAAATGAAGCAACAGTTCAGCTCTTAGTATCCTGTAGTTTTAGCTTGGCACATTTGGCATCCTCCTCCTCCAATACCTTTTTTTTTTTCAACCTGGCTTTTTCAGCCCCTCCCGGCCTTTTCCTCCCGGACGCGTATTGTTACGGTAGTGCCAGCCCAGCTATTGATAGCCTATATGAGAAAATTTTTTGGAAAAAGATGGGCTACGGACTCACCCAACTAACCATGTTTGGGAGGGGAGAACTCCATCACATGGTAGAACCCATGCAAAGGCTGCGGTTTCAAAATACAGAACGTGTGTAGACTACTTTTAGAGAAGATAGACTAACGTAACAAATGTCAACAAAAAAAAATCCTTGACCGGCCCAAAAGTAAAGCAGCCCACCGGGAATTTTCCCGATTACCCACCCCTGACCTGAATATGATCCATCGGAGCATTTCATAAATTAGTGCCCCTAGCAGTGGCAGGTAATATGACCAACACGAGCAATTTCAATCCTCATACCTTAACGTAACAGTGGCCGTTTGAAACATGTTAACACTGTGAAACAGTCACAGTTTGGTTATGTTTAGGCAACACAACTACATGGTAAAGTTTAGAAAAAGATTGTGGTTTGGGTTAAAATCAATACATTTGTTACATTACTTCCAGTTACACACGAGAGGCAGAATGTGACGTAGTTCCATTGTTCGGTAAAGTTAAAAAAACATAACGCCATTTATTTTTATTTTGAAACGGGCAAAACCCTGCCCTCCATGGTGAAAGTCCTTTTTGTTTGACCCATCAAATGGCGGTGTCTGGTCAGTTTTGGGATACATTTAAAAAAAAAAAATGGAAATTCAATAATTAACTACTGAATTGTTTTAACTTTAAATTATTAAAAATAAAAATAAATTCGGTAAAAGGAAGAAAGTATACACAAACATACGCACATACAGACCATGTCTGCACTAATCCAGTCGGGGGGTGGACTGCTCCATAAGGATTTATTTTCTCCTGCACTACATCTGGTTTGTAAGTTTGTCTGTTTACAGTATGAGCAGATGAAATGCACTGGGTCAGGGTTTTGCTGGCAGCTATATGGTGGCTAATTCCAGCTTTAGATAAAGTGAATAATTATGGAAGCAATCAATAAATAGTGGAGCAAGGGAGAGAAGTAGGATGGGAGATAAGCTATTGGCTTATTGACTTGTCAAGTGTCGCCATCAACACATACAGCCTTTTGAGTGTAAGTGTGTGTGTGTGTGTGTGTGTGTGTGTGTGTGTGTGTGTGTGTGTGTGTGTGTGTGTGTGTGTGTGTGTGTGTGTGCGTATTAAATTACTCTATAGTGTCTGTATGCCTTTGTCCTGGTCTGACAGCTAATTAGTTGTGCTGTCTCAGGAGTAAACTCAATAGGGGGAAAAAGAGGGAATCAGTGCATCTACCAATTTTCATATTCAGCTGTTCTTGTGGTGGGACATTAGGAGCCCCACTCAGTGTCTATAGCATGCTGTGCAGTGGCAGAACACACAGTCAGAAATTGCTCCTTTATATAATGACCTTGTCTACACAATATCAGCAATAGGCCGGTTAGGTTCATGAATCATGAGATATAGTATATTCATAGCAAAGTATATTCATAACAAAGTATATATATATAAATATAAATATAAATATAAATATATATATATATATATATATATATATATATATATACACACTTTGTATGTGTGTGTGTGTGTGTGTGTGTATATACACACACACACACACAAACGCACACACTGTACATGTACATATATACTACATACATACATATAGTGTCATAGTCGGCAGTAGGGCTGTCACTTAAAAAAAAAAGACAAATTTGAATTCTAAGGTCATTACAATTTGAAATTTTTTTTTTTTTTGCCACGTTCTAGCAACATTTTTTATTTCTAATATACGTGAAAGCCTAGTCAGCAGGCATTTTAAGTTACTTCAACATATCTGAAAATAGCCAGGTCTATTATTGGTTGCAAGCTTGCTGACTTGCATATTCTTACATAGGGTCGATGCTCATTAAAGACAAAGAGGAGAACGTCCCTCTGTGACAAATAATGTTAAATTAGAAAAACTCTAAGTCTGATGGACCAAAAAAAACAAACAATTGAGTGCCAGCCCAGTCAGTCATATCCAAATCATGCATCATGCCTTCTGTCAGTAACAAACTTGTCCCAATTTGGTTAGTATTACAAACAAACCCTCCTTGAGTACAAAGTTGTACCGCAGTAAGCAGTTTGAGGACTATAATAATGAAAACATTTTTCAAAAAGGCTACACAAGGGCTGCACAATTAATCAAATTTTAATCACGATCACGATTTTGGCTTCCCATGATCAAATTTGCGCGATCAAGCGATATTTTAAATGCGTCTTTCCGTTCATAGAAAGCTCCGGGGTTTTTGCAAAGACAATCTACCGCTCCGTAAAGCACAGTCTGATCATGTGCCAGTCAGAGTTGTTCCTTGCACCACTCAGCTTAGTTTCTAGATGTAGACAGTCACAGAGGACAGTAACGTGAGGAAAATTCCACAACAGATCACAAAGTTTACCCGTTTACTAGTAAACCCAACATTTTGTACCGTCTGTGTAGTTTTTCAGACAACAGCAGTGACCAGTGCTAATTTGTGTCTGTTAGCTCACAGGGCTCTAGGGTGCGACTAACTTTTTTCCTAGGTCGCACCGGTGCACCTAATGTCCTTGCATCAGCTGCCTCTCCACAAATGAAGCAATGTTGTTTATATCGATATGGTTTAATTTTGCGTTACATGAGCCATTTCTTCTGTAAAGCCGTGCCTGTGTTAGTATCTCTCCTCTTACTCTCCGTGCTGCCCCACCCCCATTCATTCACACATGGCTCCCCGGCAACATGGAGAGACACAGCGGCAACAGCACCAATCCACACTTCTGACATTTATCCACAGTTTTAATTGTTATTAACAGAGTTGTACTGTACATTGTTAAGCATAAGAGGCAAACCTGTATTTGTTCCAGTGTTTCTGCTGGTAACCTTGTTATTGCGGCCGCCATGGCAAAAAACACAGAAGAAGTTATTGAATGCAACTAACTTCAGTTCGTAGAGTAATAGTGTGTGAGACGGAGCCTGCTGGACCTGGGCGAGAGATATGAGATATCATAGTTCATAAAATGCAGCGCAGTGCTGTTACAGACATTTCATACACACAACGTGTGTAACTCCGCTGACCCGCCATTCAACCCGTGCTGGACCCATTCATAATGAGTCAGCCGTCACTCTGGGAGTAGCATACGTCTGTCACACTCCCCCTCTCTCCCTAGCTCTTTTAATCAGTTATTGTTGAAAACAAGTGAAGGAGATACTTCTTTTTTTAAATATATCCTAGACTGTTTATTTCAGATCATTTTCATTTACATCTTGCAGCTGTATGTATGTACAACATACAACTTCAACATATGAAGAATGTAGCACAATATGGATATGAAAGCAGTTATAAATAGCCTATGTGACAATAAAATATGTTTTGGTTAAAATCAACAAATAATCGTGATAATCGTGATCTCAATATTGATCAAAATAATCGTGATTATCATTATGGCCATAATTATGCAGCCCTAGGCTACGCCCTTAAATTTCATCATCTTAAATAGTCTATTTTTTAACAATATCTTGTTAAAGTCTTTTTAACTTTGTCTTCAACAAGAGTACCTTGGTTTTCACACTATTCTGATGCTATTGGATCACCCCTATCCAAAGAGCACCTTGTTAGATTTTTTTTTTTTCAACCACCACTAAAGAGAAGCACTCAGTCTTCACGCATGTTCTGATGCTACTTTGGATTCCACCAATGCTAATCAATGCTTGATGACTGATCATATTGTAAAAATACAGCCATGTATGTTAGTGCATATCGTTCAACAGCATCAACACCAGATGGCATTACATATACTCTCGGGAAGAAGAAAGAAGGCAACTGTTGCTTTATACTGCCCAACAGATTTGGACGTGTGGAGGTTTTGCTTTAAATAATCATTTTTGTAACATACAGGCTAACAAATGACACTGACACACTGCCTCTATATTTGAGCTTCTTACTCATGTTGCTGAATATAACTGACAAGTAACAGTAAACAGAAGTCACGGTTTGGTTGGGGACTGAGGTGGCATTTTGCCACTGGCAATTCTGCTAAACTATTTTTAAAGATAAATATAATAGATAAAAATAGATAAGGAACATTTCTAACATTTCTGTATTACACTGTACGAAGTGTCATGAAATAACATAAAGTTAAGTGATGGACTTCCTGAGTATTCTTAAAATAAGTGAGACAAAAACAAAAGAGAAAAACAAAGAATTAAATGTGTTCAGTGCTCTTACACAGGCTGTAAAACAAAATAAAAACAAAAAAAATATTTTAAAGATATATGGCTTGCCTCTTTTCCAAATCCAAAATAATGGCTCTGCATTATCTTGTATTATTAGCAAAAGTCAAATTAAGGCCATTGGTTTTCAATGCATTGTCAGTCTGATTTGCCTAATCTTTGCGGTGGGGATCCACCACATAAACATTTTCCTTTTCTGATTAGAGTTTAGTCTGTATGATGCCTTGTTAAGAAAAAATCCCTTATATGTACAGTATGTAGGTTATGTGTTTGTGTCAGCAAGCTAGCAAAAGTTTTATCTTCCTCCCTGGAGCTGATTTCACATTTTCATTCACTTTAATCCAACAACAAATAGTAAGGAATAGCACACCTGCAAGACAGAATATCTCAAATATGTTTTCCTGAGTTTAAAGACAATTAAATAGTGGGAAATGGTTATGTCCTGAGAGTGTATATGTGTCTGATGGATCGTCATGGACTCGGGCCCACATACACATGCATGCATTCTCCCTCTCACACACAAACAGGCACACATACACACAATAAATAGGATAGAAGGAATGAGCAATGAAAGAGAGATATTAGCTGCATCTCTCCACCCCCTACCTGTCTCACCAAATATGATGTGGCCATATAAAGACAGTCTGCAGCAGCGGGAGAGGACTGCTGAAGCACAGACTTTTCAATGGTTGAAGTAGTGGGCCGGAGAGAGGGAGCCAGAAAAAATGAAAGAGGGAGAAAATTAGACAGGTTGTTAGTGAGAGCAAGAAATTGTTTGTGAAACCTTGTGTGCATGTGTGAGAGAGAGAGCAAAATAGATAAGACAGAGAGAGGTAATGGCGGCAAGAGAGGACATAAGGAGAGAGAAAGAAAAGGTGTGAGAGATGAGAGTGTGAGAGCAGAGCAATCCTAATAGCTGAGGGTAAAACCTGCAATCTACCATTCTGTCTGATCTCAGCCACCCTATGAGTCAAGCCAAGAAAGCTTTGAGATGCTCTACGCACATTAACCTCTACTCATCCTCCACCCACACGCCTCTGCTGCCTCATCCCTCTTTCCCTTCCTACCTAAAATAAAGTGAGCGCTTCAACCATGCCGACATCAAGAGCATAATAACTGACATTTAGGTTTATGTTTGCCTCAATTGTATGTACAAAGAACGCTCACAAAAGGCAGATGGGAACACAAGAGGACCAATCGAAGACCAATTCTTTATTGATCTAGACATAATGGTCTTGCAAATCCTTGTAAAATAAAACTTTTTATAACATACTTACAAAATTACAGAAAGACAGATCAATCAACGAATAAAAACATTTTGTTTGTTACATGAAATTACACAAAGTACAAATTCCAGTGAAATGTAATCCCATCGGCTCCTTCAACCTCTGCATGATTCATCACAAAGAAGAATGTGGCCGTGGGATCGGCAGACAGAAAAAGAGTTAACCAGTTGAATGGCATTGGCACGCCAGGATCCAGGTAGATCTCGGCAAAAGGACACTGAAGCTCTGGACATTTTGCTGGAAGCCAATGGAGGCACGGAGGCCAGCTCACTGTCCGATGCCTGCACACAGGCTAGCAGGGTGCACAGCACAGAAGTCACAGTCAGTGTTCAATTCTTCCACACTTGCCTTGGTGCCTATCTGATATGGAGATGGCTGCAGAGATGGTTTTGCTTGACCACATAGGCAAGATAGATCATAGCCATCTTCACCTTTTCCTCTGTGTTTAGTCTGATGTTTTCATTTAAAACCTTGGACCAGACAGGCTAGCAGAGTCTTTCCCTATCCTAAAGAGTGACTCGTAGTCATGTTGTGCTAATTCAGCTCTGTGTAGTTCCTATGTTGATACTGCAAGGAGTGCTTTGGGACCATCTACAAACTACAACACAGAAAAGAGATAAACATATTTTCAAAAGTAAGTATATGCTTATTTTTTTAAAGTAAGTGCTGTAGTACAACTATCAGGAGACACATAATTGAGGTAAGTTTGGAGAAACTACCTTATTTAATTATTAAATTGTTGGCCTACATAAATTTGTTTTATCCCTTTTCTATGTTGTAGTTTGTAGACGATCCCTAAGCTCTCTAACTGCGGTCTCAACACCGGAACTACACACAGCTGAATTAACAGAACCTTTATGCCATTCTGTCATATCTACAGCAGCCAGGTTCACAGTGTTCACTCGGGAGGAATAACGGCACATGGGTAGGCACTTTTAATGACATTTTTAACATGTTTGGAGGCTAACAACACGTTTAAAACTTGCCACGTCAAAGCCTGTTGGGTGCTAACTCTAGCAGGAGGATAACACGGTGTAGGCAGCCCCGATTGGTTTCGTTTTTCTCTCTACTGATAGCACTCCAAATTTACAAACAACAGAGCTACGTATTGAAATCGACCGGAATTCTCCTTTAAGATATCCCAATCTGTAATTATAAAGTTATTATTGGTTGAACTTTTGAGCTAAAACTATGCTAGTTTTTGGCACTTGGCCCTATACAAGTCCATAGCAACAGAAAAAGTAAAAAAGAAATAAATATTTTTAAATTTATCTAAAAAAATTATATTGTTAATCAATTATTTCTGAGACAATTAAATGTCCAGTAAAATGTGGAGTTGTTACAGCTCTACCCACATGCCATCGCTGTCCACATAAAGCACAATTAATATTTGTAAAATTGACAATTCAGCATACATTTTGTGGCGGTGACGGAGAGTTTCCACGCCTTCTAGAATAGATACAAATATTTATACAATATTATTTTTAAAATATGTTCCTACAATACCTGTATAAAGCAGTATAAAATGTTCTTTATCCCCTTTCTCTTCCCACTCGTTTCCTTTGACCTTCAAAATTTGTACATACTTGCATTGCATTGATAGTCTGGATCGACGACAATTGATTTACCGGATAATCGTTGTAACATCCTTCGCTGCCTGATCTTCCACTGATGATCCTCGCCTTGCAAAACTCCGTTGATTTAGGGAAACAGCAACAAACTTCGAGCTAGCAAGCTAAAGTTTTGAAAAAATGTGGATCATGCCACAAGGCAGGCCTGCTTGGTTCTTTCTGGGAATGATTGTAAAGATTTGTAAATAATATGTTTACAACAATTACAATCTAACTAGGATGTTTTGGGATGTTTACAATATATTATATCGTTAGCGACAGCATGTAAGGATAATTGGGCACTTTAAAAACGGTAAGGGGTTCAACTCAAGGTTTGTCTCCCTCAGAGACGGTGCATCTGCAATGCGAGAGATGATGTTAAATTTATACAAGTCTGACATATCAAGAGGGACAGATATGCCCAAAATGGAACAGCCATTAGGAGGGCACTTAAATTGATTTATTTTTAAAATAAAAGGCATCACCAAATTGACTGAGGGATAAAGTTTCTTATTCATCAAAATACATCTCATAAGCTGAAAAAAAAACCATATCATGCGTAATTTCCTGGATGACAGGTATAGAAAATGTGGGGTTAGAAACATATTGTCTTACCAATTTAAAGAGTCAGTTCATCCAAATCCCCAAAAAACTAATTTTATCACGTAAAAGGAGCACTAAGGTGTTTTCTTGTAAATAAACAAAAGTTCTGTTCACATTCAGTTTTCCTCACCGAAACACATTGCATGTATCCTTGAGGACTAACATAATGAATGTTTCAAGTGTATTTCTTCCTCATGAATTGCAAAGCTGTGATTTTAAATATTTACTAGCTTGCAGTCTTTTTCTTCCCTGCCTTTGTTGTTGCATTTCAGCATATCTTGGCGTGTTACCTCCACCTGTTGATCAGTGGAATAGTGTGACGCCATTGGTAGGTCTGTGTTTAACTGGAACTATTTAAAGAGAAAGTTGTTCACATATTTCCTGTTATGAACTCGCAAAAACACTCAAACTAAAAGATCAGAAAATAAATAATCAAATAATGAACAAAACATAATGTCGTTACTAGCATGATCATGCCCGAAGAAATTATGCATCACCAAGTAATCACAGACATAAAACTCAGCTGTGAACAGATTCCATAAAAGCAAAAAAAATAACTTTGGGTTGTTGTACCGTGAATGTGGTCTCTATAAGCTTGTGTTTGTTCCATAGATAGTTTGTGAGGGAGAGGAAACATCACTTTGTAACTCAATGATTTTGATGTTCAACAAGATTAACAGAGCAGCTATTCTTCTCGAGTTACAGGGCTCGAAATACCACATGCATATGTCCATACGTGCAATTTGAGCTGTGCATGAAATTCTCAGCTCTAGTTTGCACTGGTGCATGTACACACCAAAAAGCATGTTGAGTCCTGAATTATCTGGCTGATTGCATCACTTAAAATGTAGGACAGCTTCCCAAATAAACCTATATACATATATTAATATTTTAAAGTTTATGCTTAATAGTTAGGATTGCCATTAATCAGAGCAAGTAGCACATGAAAAATAAGGTGTAAAGGTTAGTAAGATACATATGTTATTTTAATTAATTTTTTTTAGATACTATAGTGCTTCTGCCTTCTCAGAAAACAAATGGGGGATTACAGTAAGAACGAAACGTTAGAATTAAATGTTTTCCAACAGTAACTACTGTGTCTCTGTAGACCAGTCCTTTACCGTTTCACTAAGACAAATATACTCTTGTACAGATGGATAGATAGATTTACTTTCTACAAACAAAAACGTTATTTGTGAACATTCCTCTGGAGGGCCTAACTATCTTCAGTATCCCAGCTATTGCTTGACATGCCTCCTCTATAAAATCACTGTGATGGGTTCTGGTGGGCTTTGAAGTGGAATTTGTTTTCAAACACAAAAGCACATGCAACATTATTCTTTACATCTATGATTGCTAAAACGTTACAGGTGTCAGGCATGCTACTTGGACTAAAGGAGCAGCCAATTGCTCAATCAGCTATTGTACTATGGATATTAGTCGACCCACTTCAGCGTGGATGCCTACCATTCTTCCAGGACTGCACTGGAAGCAGAGGGAGGAGCTGAAGCAGCCAAGTGGTGTAGGTGACAGAGAGGAAGAAAATGATTGCTGCCAGTGGCCAAAGCACACATTATGAATGCAAGCAAGAGCATATGCCACTGAACTGATTCACTTAAGCAGTAGAAATGGCCAAACGACACATTTACCTGACCAACCACAGACTTCAATATTGATACCACATATGCTGTGGAAGCCCTGAAAACAAAATAAGATAAAAGCAAGGGGGGAAAAAAAAAGATTAATTTGGCATCCATCCAGACTGTTCCTCTCACATGACTTCATAGCTCCTTAATAATTACACTACAATTGCACCAACTGCTGGGTAAATACATCGGTCTGAATGAAGAACATTGGGTATTGTGTAGATTTGGGCGGTATCCAAAGAGAAAGGTCTTGTTTTGAAAATGCAAAAGGAAAAAATGTCTACAAGGGGACAGAATTGCTGATGTACGCGTTTGCTACACTGTATCTGAATTAGAGTTGGGCGGTATCCAACTTTTGATACCGTCAAACCTCCTCCCTATTTTACTAATTAAAAATGATGATGTAAGGCTCAGATGCCGTCACTAAACTGTTCAGAAACTGAATACCAAACACCAATACTGAAACACCTCTCCTCCTTTTCATTAGGTCGGAACCCAAAATGCTGCCAAACTGTAGAAGTTGTGTTCTTCTTCAAGACCAGGTCCCTCGGTGCGCGACTTGCCATCTACCTCTCTCTCTTTCTTTCTCTCACACTGTCACGTGATGACAACCGCACATACAGTGGGGGGAAAAAAGTAGTTAATCCCCTGCTGATTTTATACATTTGCCCACTGACAAAGAAATGATCAGTCTATAATTTTAATGGTAGATTTATTTGAACAGTGAGAGACAGAAAAACAGCAGAAAAATCCAGAAAAATTCATGTAAAAAATTTTATAAATTGATTTGCATTTTAATGAGGGAAATATGAATTTGACCCCTCTGCAAAACATGACTTAGTACTTGGTGGCAAAACCCTTGTTGGCAATCACAGAGCTTAGACGTTTCTTGTAGTTGGCCACCAGGTTTGCATTTCAGGAGGGATTTTGTCCCACTCTTCTTTGCAGATCGTCTCCAAGTCATTAAGGTTTCGAGGCTGACGTTTGGCAACTCGAACCTTCAGCTCCCTCCACATATTTTCTATGGGATTAAGGTCTGGAGACTGGCTAGGCCACTCCAGGACCTTAATGTGCTTCTTCTTGAGCCACCCCTGCCTTGGCCGTGTGTTTTGGGTCATTGTCATGCTGGAATCCACAACCCATTTTCAATGCCCTGGCTGAGGGAAGGAGGTTCTGATCCAAGATTTGACGGTACATCCGTCCATCGTCCTCTTGATGCGGTGAAGTTGTCCTGTCCCCTTAGCAGAAAAACACCCCCAAAGCATAATGTTTCCACCTCCATGTTTGACGGTGGGGATGGTGTTCTTGGGGTCATAGGCAGCATTCCTCCTCCTCCAAACACGGCAAGTTGAGTTGATGCCAAAGAGCTAAATTTTCACCCAGTTGTCCTCTGAATCATTCCGATGTTCATTAGCAAACTTCAGATGGGTATGTACGTACAAAATCAGCAGGGGATCAAATACTTTTCCCCCCCTCACTGTAAGCATTTTTAGGCAGTAAATAAATTCTTTTTAATATTTAATCCTTGTCTCTTATATAGCTAAATTGCATTTTTTTAATGACGGTATTGAAACGATACCGCGGTATACCGTATTACCGCCCAACCCTAGTATTGTGCATGTCTGTACACGTGGAAAAATTCTAAACTACACTGTTTACAGAAGTTTGTTCTCTTGTATAGTGAGATTGGGGTTTATGCAACAATGTTTTTTCTCATCACTTACTTTCACACTATTTTAGCCTGGTCTTGCAAAGTGGGCTCCCACAAAGCCCACAACAGTCTACACCCTCCCCTGGACAACATTAGAGTTAGCAATAATAAAGATGGCAGTACAAAAGGGAGCTGGGCATTTCTGTTTGGGAGAAAATTGGAGAGGGGACAGACAAAAAGACTTTATGGGCGCTGTCCCCAGTTTCTGGTGTGTAACTTCTTTTTTTAAATAACCAACTAATAAAAGCTTCTCATATTTTGATATAAAAATATATTTGCAAAATTTTCCATGCCAATACTGTTTCAATACACAGATGCCAAGCATCAATCTTTTATTATATAAACTGCACATGAGAATTTAACTTTTGATTGTCAATTTTGCATTGTGCACAGTGTTGACAGTTTTCTTTTGATGACATCATTTGAAGTTGGAAAAAGGGTAATGAATTGCAATATCGCAGAATATCGCAATATGTTTAAAATCCCAATAATATCATATTGTTACACAAGTATCATGATAAAATTGTATCATGGAGCCTCTGGGGATTCCCGCACCTACTTAGCAGACTGTTTACTGGATATGTTCTTCACATAAAACGATTTTTGAAAGTGATTTTTATCCTGTTTTTTAATTTCTCTGAAAAAGTCAAGTGGCAAATATATCACACCACAGCACTGTCCTGTTTGTTTCTCTCTAACTTTCCAGCTTTCTCAGCTATCCATCTATTGTGAACGTGGACAATGCTTTGCAAACCAAAACCTTTAAGACGCGCTCTTTCCAGCAGCAACACTTTGCAGCAGTAGTTTATGTTGTTATTGAGCGTGACCATAAGGTAGGCACGGAGCTGTAAATGTATGGCTTTTCCATTATAGATAAGAGCCACAGAGAGACAGACAGAAGCAGCATAGTGCATGTCCTTGATTTAGCGGCATCGATCCCTATCTGCTCTCTAGCAGCACTATGTGTAAAAGTGTGTGTGTGTGTGTGTGTGTGTGTGTGTGTGTGTGTGTGTGTGTGTGTGTTGGGGGGCAGCCCTATGGCTATGCAAAGCTTAGGCAGAGATAAGGTTATCAGAACACACCTGATATGATTGGCAAGGTGACAGGAGGCCACTGTGGACCCTAAAGGGTTGACTTACACACACACACACACACACACACACACACACACACACACACACACACACACACACACACCTTAAAATAAGTTAAATCTTTTGTTTATCCCCATCACAAATGGAGGCAATATCTGCATGAAACACCATAGACGTCAAACAGCCATTGCAGACTTCAAAAGAAGCTGCTTATTATTTTCAGCAAGTGAACTATCACATTTGATAACAACACTCCCAAGAGAGACAAAAAAGGGGGATAGAGTGGAAAGGAAACAAAAAAGAAAGAGAAAGAAGGATAAAAACATTGGTTTAGGAAAGCAGGGGTGCTTCTGCCTGTGAGATAGCTAAACCTTAGTAACGGAAAAAAAGCTGTGCAGACCAACAGTGCCACAGAGAGATGAATCTGTAAAGCAACACTATGACGAGCGATACAGGGAAAGCAACAAGATTGAGGAAGGGATGTGGAGAGAAACAGATAAGAAGAAGAGAGAAAGCACAGAAGGATAAGATGGATAGGCCCTAGATACACAGCACCAGAGGCAGCCAGAAAAATGTACAGCTAGACAGAGATGGGGCAATGGACGCACACACACGTGCGCTCGCACACACGCACACGCACACACACACACACACACACACACACAAAGAGTTTCATGCTGTGCGCTTCTCTAGTTGAAATGAAAGCACTGTATTAAAGTAGGTGGATCTATTGTTTGGAGCACATATAGAAGAGCTGAAGAAGATACTGATGCTTTGTGGACTGATATAAATCTGTCAGTGATTGCAGAGTGAGATAGTTTCACTCACATACAGGAAAAAAGTGAAATAAAATAAGTACACTTTACTGTTCTTACTACTCTATCACCACCATATTTCCTCGGCCTTTATCTCTATCTAAATCGTATTTCTAAACCCTTTATCCCTGCTGTGGTCTCAGTTGCTGGTAAAACACACCCTTGATAAATGGCCCCACATAATCATTCCTTCAGTTTATCAGCATGCAGAGAAAAAATGAGTTGCGCAGGACCGGGAGGAGGGTTGGCAGAGAAGAAGAAGAGGGGAGAACTGGAAGGAAATGAGGGACATGGATGAAAGATGATTGTAAAGGTAGGTATATAGAGCAAGGGATGAAGGAAGAGGAGAAAAATAAGTAAATGAGGATGGTGAACAGGAGGAGGGTGAATGAGCGAGGGATAAGTACAAGCAGCGGAAAGGATGGTGATGAGATAGATACATAAAGCCAGGGAGAGACGGGTGATACAGTGAGGGCAATGAGATGAAGGAAAAGATGAAGGGAGAAGGACAGATTAGTAATGGAAGGGACAGAGGAAGGCAGGATGGAGGGAGAGACGGATTGGTCCAACTTGAGCAGACCCGGAGGAACAGATGAATCTATGTGATGCATGATGGGACCCAGTCCGATAAGACAACCAATCACGGGCTTTGGTCTAAATGGGATACCCAATCATGGGCCATGGTCGGCATCATCATTCCCCATTTCAGATAAGTCCCCAGCACATCATGTCCATCTTTATCCCCACAGCAAGCTGCCCTGTGTGTGTGTGTGTGTGTGTGTGTGTGTGTGTGTGTGTGTGTGTGTGTGTGTGTGTGTTGTACTATTTGTGTTTTTTCTGATTTCTATACATTTATCTTAAACATCTATATATCTATATGTATATATACACTACCGTTCAAAAGTTTGGGGTCACATTGAAATGTCCTTATTTTTGAAGGAAAAGCACTGTACTTTTCAATGAAGATAACTTTAAACTAGTCTTAACTTTGAAGAAATACACTCTATACATTGCTAATGTGGTAAATGACTATTCTAGCTGCAAATGTCTGGTTTTTGGTGCAATATGTACATAGGTGTATAGAGGCCCATTTCCAGCAACTATCACTCCAGTGTTCTAATGGTACAATGTGTTTGCTCATTGGCTCAGAAGGCTAATTGATGATTAGAAAACCCTTGTGCAATCATGTTCACACATCTGAAAACAGTTTAGGTTGTTACAGAAGCTACAAAACTGACCTTCCTTTGAGCAGATTGAGTTTCTGGAGCATCACATTTGTGGGGTCAATTAAACGCTCAAAATGGCCAGAAAAAGAGAACTTTCATCTGAAACTCGACAGTCTATTCTTGTCCTTAGAAATGAAGGCTATTCCATGCGAGACATTGCTAAGAAATTGAAGATTTCCTACAACGGTGTGTACTACTCCCTTCAGAGGACAGCACAAAGAGGCTCTAACCAGAGTAGAAAAAGAAGTGGGAGGCCGCGTTGCACAACTGAGCAAGAAGATAAGTACATTAGAGTCTCTAGTTTGAGAAACAGACGCCTCACAGGTCCCCAACTGGCATCTTCATTAAATAGTACCCGCAAAACACCAGTGTCAACATGTACAGTGAAGAGGCGGCTGCGGGATTCTGGGCTTCAGGGCAGAGTGGCAAAGAAAAGCCATATCTGAGACTGGCCAATAAAAGAAAAAGATTAAGATGGGCAAAAGAACACAGACATTGGACAGAGGAAGACTGGAAAAAAGTGTTGTGGACGGATGAATCCAAGTTTGAGGTGTTTGGATCACAAAGAAGAACGTTTGTGAGATGCAGAACAAATGAAAAGATGCTGGAAGAATGCCTGACGCCATCTGTTAAGCATGGTGGAGGTAATATGATGGTCTGGGGTTGCTTTGGTGCTGGTAAGGTGGGAGATTCGTACAGGGTAAAAGGGATTCTGAATAAGGAAGGCTATCACTCCATTTTGCAACGCCATGCCATACCCAGTAGACAGCGCTTGATTGGAGCCAATTTTATCCTACAACAAGACAATGACCCTAAACACACCTCCAAATTGTGCAAGAACTATTTAGAGCAGAAGCAGGCAGCTGGTATTCTATCGGTAATGGAGTGGCCAGCGCAGTCACCAGATCTGAACCCCATTGAGCTGTTGTGGGAGCAGCTTGACCGTATGGTACGCAAGAAGTGCCCATCCAACCAATCCAACTTGTGGGAGCTGCTTCTGGAAGCGTGGGGTGCAATTTCTCCAGATTACCTCAACAAATTAACAGCTAGAATGCCAAAGGTCTGCAATGCTGTAATTGCTGCAAATGGAGGATTCTTTGACGAAAGCAAAGTTTGATGTAAAAAAAATCTTATTTCAAATACAAATCATTATTTCTAACTTTGTCAATGTCTTGACTCTATTTTCTATTCATTTCACAACGTATGGTGGTGAATAAGTGTGACTTTTCAGGAAAACACAAAATTGTTTGGGTGACCCCAAACTTTTGAACGGTAGTGTATATATTATATATATACACACACACACACACACACACACACACACACACACACGTGTGAAACGGTGTGAAACAGAACTGCCTTAATTCTATGTTGCATTGATTCAACAAGGTGCTGATAGAGAGATATATATATATATATATATATATATATATATATATATGTGTGTGTGTGTGTGTGTGTGTGTGTGTGTGTGTGTGTGAGAGTGAGACTCCTGGAGTGGAAGTGGCTCTCTTCTATTGCTCTGTTATTGCTACACAGAGAAGCACTGCACAGGCAAAATACAGCAGCAGATTGTTCAACTTAAGTTTGCATTGTGCCGGATAATGCAACAGCAATCTCTGTCAAGTGCCCTGAAGCACCCTTAAGAGATAATGTTCTTCGTTGCACACACTGCAAAAAAATACTGTCCATCTTAACAAGTAATTTAATCTACACAGTGAACCAGAAAGGCTAAGATATTTATCTTATACTGTAGTCAGGGCAACTTAACTTTGCGAACTTTTACAAAACAGAGGGCAGTGTCTTGTATAAGATAATGTCACTCAAGTTTTAAAATGGCAATTCTACTCTACTACAATTTGGGTCTTTATAATTTCATTTTACTTTCTATTGGGTCTTAGTTTTGGCCGTGGCCATTATTCCTACAAATGAACGCCGTGGGAGAGGCCGGTGGTTCTGGAAGTACAGAATTGCTAAATTTGAGCTCATTAAGCTAAGTGATTGTTACATTTGAGACTTTTTAAACAAAGAACCAGATTTTTCTAGCACAGCTGTTCATCTAAGTTCATGTCCATCCAAGCCTTGAAGGTGATCCAACTGATAGTAGCCTGCCTGTCTGTACAGAAAATAAATGGGACTTTTACTTCTGTAACCAGGGGCACCTGAAAATAATGCCTCCCACTTTGCAACTACTAACAATAATACTCCATTGTAATACTCATATACCCACATACAAGTTAACTCCAGTTTAACCATCAAATAAAAAGGTTAATCTGGCCAAAATGTTGGCATGTTTGGATCGTCTTAATGTTGTACAGCGTAGCTTCTGCCACCCCTATGAGAAACAATTAGTAATGACAACAACACTGGTGCACCCACATAACGCAAGCCTTCGATGATCACGCACCACCCCAACCCCCTCCTCCACGCAGTTGCTAGTAGTGTTTTTATATGGCGGCACACTTAAGAAAACACATACAAACAGAGAAAACAAGCAAATTAAGACTTAATCAACTTAATTAATTTGACAAAGAGAGAGACGGAACACATTTAATCTCGGTGTGAAACGGTGTGCAACTGCTTTGAGATCAAAGATTGGAAATATTCAATTAAATTTTATTTTTACAGCCCCAAATCACAACAACAGTTATCTCATTGCGCTTTTTATAAAAGAGCAGGTCTAGACCGTACTCTGTGATGTTATTTACAGAAACCCAACAATTCCCATATATAAATATATTTATAAATACAATTCCCATATATAAATATGGGAATTGTTGAAGATGTGTTTTTTCTCGTTTGGTGGGTGTGTCTCGGCTTAGGTCACAAGTGATATTCCATCAGCAGAGACGTGTCTGTAAACTTGTGCTAATAATTTAAAACTGCATCAGTGTTTAACGTTGACGTTTGTTTAAGCCATATTACATGAGAGGGTTTAATTTCCAGGTTCGAATGGCGCATCACTGAAGTGTAACATTGGGAATATACAACAACGGTTACCAAATAAGTGATAATCAATCGCTATTCATATTGTGGAGCAATTTGCTCTTGAAATAAATTTAAAAAAAAAAAACAGACAGGATTCCTAGTCCTTCCCTGTTTAGTCAGCCAGCCAATTTGAGCTATAGTTTTGGAGAGACCGTGGGATTTCTCAAACTAAATGAATCCCCCCCCACACATATAAACACAAAATTGCTAACTCCATCGTGTTGTAAGTAAGACGTCTGCTGAAAAAGTTATTGTATTCATTAGCACGATTGCCTTACTGTTTAGTTCAAAAACATCCAAAACACCCAAGTACAAAGTCATAGCACCGGCCGGGAGGGGCATGAGACAGGAGCATAGAATGTATAATAATAATAATAATAATAATAATAATAATAATAATAATAATTTTATATACAGTCTATGGACGGGAGGCATGAGACGGGAAGTCTCCAGCCTGCAGCCATACCCAACTCTAATAAAAAAGGCAGAGCACTCCCTCTCTCTGTGGGGTCAAAAATCCAGCTGTTCCACTTAGCGCTCCCCTCGAGGCCTGGAGAACTTCCGTTGCGTAGACTGGATGCAGCGTTTTTGATTGCGTCTGCTTTCCTTTTCATCGCTTCTTTTTGGGGTTTGTGTGCTTTACCTTTTGCATCGTTCCGTTGCAGCGTTTACTGAATGTTGCGCATGTGTTGACAAATTAATGAAGTTTCCTTAATTTGCTTGTGTTTTGTCTATTTGCATGTGTTTTCTTAAGTTGCAGGGCGTTTGCCCCTGTTGGCCACCATATGTATCCCATCATTTCAAAGAGAACACGGAGGATCAAATGTCGCCAGACTACAGTATTTTCTAAACCAAAACAGAGAGAGTTTTGTGGAGGCTTAATTAGCTTTGTATCAACTCATTTGGCAATGGCTTGTATGTAAGAGACATTAATAAAATAAAATAGTAATAATAAAATAGTCGGGCACTGTAGCTTTAAATTCCCATTCCCACAATGCAGCAATTAAGTTGGTGATATGATCCTCGTACAAACAAATGAGGTCAAAACTATGAAAATAATATCCCAGTTGTAATAAACTGGTCCCACCATTTAGGTTATTTCTCAGCCAATAGAATTATTTCACTTCAGTTGCATATCTTTTCACTTTACTCAAGACTGTTGGAAGTGAACACATTCAAACACAAATGGTTTAAAATTTACCTGGCATAAAATAATTATCAAAACAACATGTCACTTATCGAAACACAAAACTGCAACGATATGACTAGACAGTGTGTGTGAGAGAGAGAGAGAGAAAGAGAGAGAGAGAGAGAGAGAGAGAGAGAGAGAGAGAGAGAGAAAATAGAAAGAGAGACATTGCATGACATAGTATTCATGGGAGGTGTGAAGGTCAAAGCATCGGGATGTGCTGTAATTGTGGGAGACGTTTTAATTAAAGTGTTTTGAGAAGGTTTTCGTGAGGTTACAGCCTGTGGGGTGCAGACTGATCCTACTGTCACAGGAACTCACACAGACTGACGTAAGTGTGTGTGTGTGTGTGTGTGTGTGTGTGTGTGTGTGTGTGTGTGTGTGTGTGTGTGTGTGTGTGTGTGCACTCGCACATATCAACGTGGTGAGACAGACAGCTTGAGTCCTCTGGCACTGATGTGACAAGCTTGTTTGAAATCGTCCAAAATAGATTTTTTTTTTTCTTTTGCCTTTATCTCCTAATTGCTTTTTTTCACAGTATATTTTTCTGCTCTCCCTCCGTTTCCACCAAGACCAACTCCCACCTTCTACAACCTCTCATTTTAAGTCAGGTAAATATTTTGGTGAGGTTTGTTGTGCTATTTATAAGCCAACAGAGAGCTGTGGCATAAAGTTGTTTCAGAAAGAACTCAGCTTCTCAACTTGACTTCACAGTGAGCTAACTCCACAGCTTAGGTTTTGACTTACAAAGCCTGAAAAGTATTTGCCTAAAAATGTATTCCTAAAACATTTAGCAAAAAAATAAATTATTCCATCCTCATTTAGATTTAATAATTAGATTATCTGGAAAGCAAAGAAAAGAATTTAAAGACATGCTAACGATTCTATGAGTTATTATTGAAGGTATTACAATTTATCCAAAAACAAACTGTATGGATCGATCACATATATAGACTATCTGCTTAATAATGTCAGTATCGGCACCGATCCCTAACTGACAGACCGACATTGCCATCTCTAAAGTCATGTTGCTAGTGTGGCTAAAAAAACTGAATGGATAAACAACATTTACTTAGAGTGGGCACCAGTTGCTGGCAAATATCCCATTTTATAGCATAATTATTACATTTTTCAATTTCTTCTGGATGAATTAAATTTTTTATATGAATGAAAACTACATAGTTACGCCTGTTCACTGTGTAAATAACATATGGAAGGGATACACTGCAGTTTACTCTTCCTTTCATGTGTCTGCCCTTTGGCTCACCGGAGGCTAGGACTGAGTTTAGCTCCAAATGGATCCCTTATCACACAGTCCCCAGCACCACAGCAATCATTCACTGGTCATGGCTGTAGTGTGTGCGTGTGTGTGTGTGTGTGTGTGTGTTCGCACTATACTGTATGTGCATGCAGTTTGTGTGTTATGATGGTGCAGCTTTGTTCTTGACTTGTGTTCTCACTATGTGCTGCAGTATTGATTCCTGATGGCCAGAGGCTGGCTGCCTATTGATCCAACTGCTTCCATAAACATGTTGAGATGACTGTGTGTGTGTGTGTGTGTGTGTGTGTGTGTGTGTGTGTGTGTGTGTGTGTGTGTGTGTGTGTGTGTGTGTATGTGCGCGTGTGTGTGTGAGACAAACACTGTACGACAGTAACAGGATGATGGGATGATTGATCGGGATGGTGGATAGGCTCAATGAAATACCAGTGTAAATTTACCCACATAAAACCATGAAATAGTGTAGTCATGAACAAACAAGCTCAACAGCACACCAGGGAAATGCAAGCCTTGACCATTTAGCCAAAACTGGGTATCTCATTAAGAGCATCAGTCAAAAGCCTGTGAAAGTAGACCACTTTCATTGCAGATAGTGCTGGCCTAAGCCCATAGCTGGACACATTCCTTTCCACCCCATCTGAAGGCCATGGGGATGAATCTAAACAACTGAGCTGGACAGACACAATATATTTGTGTGGGGTTTATTTTTTACTGTGATGTGTTTTGTCAAGCTGAGGACTATGCCCCTTGGTAAAGATGAGATATGAGGAAAGAACATATATTTCACAACTCTAAAGGTAAACTGGCAACAACCGTAGTGATACACACTGTATTGTATGATAAAAATCAAGTTCTGCAACATATTTTGTCAGTGAAATGAACAACAACAACAAGGCCATTGGGTTGCCAAATCCGGTCAGGAATATGGTCCCTCTGGGCTTAAATATTATGTTAGAATGGTTGGGGAAGTCGGACTCTGAAATGGTCAGTGGAATACAATGTTTATTGGTGCTTTCAATTTTATCAAGAGAAAGGTCTTGTTTTGAAAATGCCAAAGGAGAAAAATGTCTGCAAGAGGAAGAACTGCTGATGTACTGTACATGCTTGCTACACTGTATTTGAATTAAGCAAAAAATGTTGGAAAGGAGTAAATGTGAAAGACATAGACAGACATACATGACAGGATTGTAAAGTACAACAGAACTTTTATGTAACTTTATTGCTTTCATAATGAAACTTATTTGTTTCAGGAAATGAGTATTGAGAAGACTAAGTGTTGTGTTTGTAACAAAAAGAAGAAAGACGAAACAAAATTCAAAAACAGTTCAAAAAAGTTACATCTCCCATATTCCAGTCCATTACTTAATGGGTGCAAATGAATGTTTGAAAATGCCAATTTCCTTTTTGAAATTAGGATCTTAGAAAAGTGAAATGACTGGAGATGTAATAAACCTGTCTGGAAGAGGATATGAGCATACTACTTTCGTACATAGTAAGTAGGACAGTTCATGAGTTAAAACACTTTTCCAAGGATCAAAGTTGCAGAGCTGCTGCGAATAGTTAGGTCACCATGTCTCCAATAAGCCAATAAAGTTTGCTTAACAACGCTGCGGTCAGATGACACATATTGCAAATACAGGTCACTGCTGGTTCAAAAAAAAAAAGGAGGACGCTCATCAAGCAAAGAGTTTAATCCCCACTGTGGAGGATGTTTACGGTTGTAGGGAATTGGGAATCGTGTTTGAGGTTAAAACTGGGTTAAAATTTTCTTCCAGGAAAACAACAAAGAAAAGCACTCTTCCAAATCCGCAAAGAGATGGTTTACTGGTGATATCTGGGAATGACATCAGGAAATGATGGTGGAGACTTAAACAGATAACAAGTTCGAGGATTTCAGTTTAACTGCAGCATTTATTCAAACAGTGAACAGATGTTCATGACAAAGAGAGCTGCCTGTTGTACACACACAAATGTCTGTACAAGAGTGACTGCTGAACATCAGAATAACTGTTTTTTATATTCTTCTTGTCCTCAGTCCGTCTATTTCTGTGGGACAGTTACCTTTAAAGTACTCTTTATATGTAAGACATTTCTAACAGATTTACACATTCTATTCCTTATATTCTAAACTGTGGGATAGGGTTACCTCAAACTAACCCTTCTGTGGAAGACCCTTAGAATAGATGCAATGCATTTGAAAACCTGCATGCTTAAATATTCCACCTATCAACTGGCTAGAGAATATTTTCTCTGATTATTCCAGTCCCCTGACCTAACTCTGTGAAAAAGCTGTGAGTAAACCTTTGGAAGAAGAAAAGATCTTAAAATAATCGGACTGGTATATGATGACAACCTTAAACATTTTAGCAAATTAATCTGCAACCTTGGTTAATTCATTTTTTATGAAACATTACAGCAACAGCACAACCAGCTTTGACAACTCCCTTAACTTCCTAAAAGATTTGTATGACAAATAATTTCAATGTCAATCAGTGTGTGTGTGTGTGTGTGTGTGTGTGTGTGTGTGTGTGTGTGTGTGTGTGTGTGTGTGTGTGTCTGTTTGAGCCTTGGGTGGGTGGTACATATTTAAAAAGCTCCACACAGAAGGGAGAATTGGAGAGAGGAACTGTTGTGAGCAGCTTTCAAAGTTCGACAAAATTATAGCACCTGCTCTGTGTGCAAGTGCATGTGCTGTGTGTGTGTGTGTGTGTGTGTGTGTGTGTGTGTGTGTGTGTGTGTGTCTCACACCAAGGGAAATATGCTGATTGCCTTAATGAAGGAGGCATATATCATTGCAGCAGTTTATGTTTGCAATAAATCTTATCACAACTGTGCGAGTATCTTACAAATCAGACCGTGACACCTGGTTCACTTTGAGGGGGACTACACATAATGCATCCGTGCTCAAACTGTGATATTTCATACTTAAATAATCATCTTTTTGTGGTTGACATACTGTGTACAGACTACAAGTCTGTGGCTGCGGGGCCATTTTCAGCTCTGGGGAAAAAGATCAATATTAAAGTGAGAGCATTAATGAATGTTTAAGCATCTGCGTCTATGCTTCTACTATTGATCAGATGGCCTTGTCAGCGATGCTGCGCCTATCCAAGTAGAACAGTGATCCTCACACTCGAGGAAAGTCTCCCTTGATATTAACACATGGATAAATGACAGACTGAACAAGAACCAAGATTGAACTTGCTTAATACAAGAAGACAACTGTTCCTTTCCAAGTTGCAGGGGAAGTGTGGATTTTGACTTTGAACACAAACTTGGCTTAAAACGTACACTATAGCTACTGATTACAGAAATGCTCAGCAGTGTTCAGTGAAGTTATGACCATGTTTGAGTTCTAAGCCACAGAGATGGCACCAATGTGCTGCAGCCTTTAGAGCATCCATGCTGTTCAAACTGTACAAACATACAATAAATACATAGGCCTACATATTATGGGTAATTCTCTCTGCTTCCATTTTCCCTATTTAATGCCTCCCTCATTTACTATTGATCTTGGATTGTTTCTCTACACATTACACAAACAGAAATTTGACAAAATACTTTGTTTTTGCATCCCGGGGACTGTAGTTGCTGACATCACACTGGTTGTGATGCACACAGTAGATGTGGGAGAAAGTTTGCACTTAGTATGCGTAGGCTCTGTAGAAACAGAGCTAGCTTTACTTAGGGCACAGACAGTACGCAAATGATGCAATTAAGGGATCTGACATTTAAACACCCACCCTTGTTTTTACATTCACAGATGCACACACCAGGCATATGTGCGCTCTCTTTAAAATGAAGGATTGACATGTTGGCCTGGAAAAGGAAAAACAAAGAAATTGAGTCTTGCCTCTTCCCACACACACTCTCTGTATGGAGCCATTTGTGCTTTACTATGATACAGAATGGTTCTGAGAGAGCAGATTAGCGTGTGTGAGTGTGTGTCCGTGTGTCTGTGTGTATGTACTGTATCTGTATATATGTGTGTGTCTGGAGCTGTCTGGAGCCCATCCATCTCAGTTTCGCTCTAGGTCTGTCTCAGCCAAACACAGATAGTGAAGCTGGCTCTGGTAAGCAACCAAATCGTTGCTTTAGGCATACAGTACTTTCCATCAAATGAAAGTGTTATTTTGCAATTGTAAGTTTTCATTGCATAGAAAGTGAAACAGTAATTTTAAATACTATTCAACTATTAAACTTATTACATTTTACAACTGCAACAATTCACCTCAGATTTAAATCCCCAAAACTAGATTAACTCAGTGGTGTAGTCTACATGATACGCAGGTATACACAGTATACCCACTAAGAAAGCTCCAGGATTTCCATATACCCACTTAAAAATTCCCAATGACACGCAACAACATACTTTTTGATATATTTTGAATTGTCATCTGTGTTTTTCCTCTTCGCATAGGCTAAATAAAAAGGTATTCACACTGTAAAGTGGTGCATAAAAGTACATTCGAAAACATCCCCCCCACCAAAAAAAGGCAGATTCTGGCCAAAACATTGTGGTATACCCAATAAAATACATTAAACTACACCACTGGATTAACTTGATGCTTTAGGATAGGAAGAGCCATTATAAATAAGAAACCAACCCTTTTAGACTGGCTCCAGGCCTCATTCAAGTCAAATACAGATGCTCAAGATTATAACGTCTTCCACTTCATCCTACACTAGAGGCCTCTACTTTAAGGGTGGTCAACTTTAATGTTTATTGGCAGTGCAAAATGTTTGCAAGTGGGACAGAGGGACAGAAATAGTACCGCTGCAGCAAAATGACATAAGGGCTAGGGCTAATTAAAATTAATAAGCTTTGGTGCGTGGTCAGCCATGCAGGCCACATATAAAATGACCCTTCAACACAGCTTAGTGTAACCTTATTTTATATCTATAAAGTTATCCCATCAGAATATTATTGAGACCCAGCAGCCTCAAGCCAGATTCCCCTGAACCACTAATTCATTAGAGCATTATATGTAATACAATGTAATACATCCATCTTTAGTTTAAAGTCCACCACTTATTTTAGTATTCACATTCAAAAAAATAATGATGTCACCCTATGCTGAACTCTCAGAGACTTCCTCAACCTTCAGCCTTTTTAATCATACTGTATTTCATATTTCTCCAGTGGAAACAGATCAGTATCTGAATAATATAAGGGAAGGAGCTGTTACATTTGTACAGAGGTCTATTCTCCTGGCATTTATATCATTGTATTTTTTCATTCTTTATTAGTTGAAAACCAAATGTTCTCAAAATAAAAGTGTGTATGGGATTTTTTGTAAACTGTACAGGGAAGTGATTGGCTAATATCTTAACACTCATATTTAAGATAAATAATCTTCAGCAATGTGAATATAATGACTAAGTGGGGAAAAGGCAAATAGAGAAAAGTCTGGTAAATTCAGAAAGCACACCAATTTACTGTAATGCAGCCTTTAAAACCAGGAAAATACAACACTCATATTACAATACACATATTACAATATCTAAAATCGAAGACAATATCACAATATCAATTTAATATCACTAGATTGCCCAGCCCTATGTTTAAGCATGTAATTGGAAGTTAAAAAGCAGTAAATTCCACTTATCCATACTGATAACCATTTAGGAACAGGAATAGACTACTGTTTAGCTTATCTGCATGGCTTCCAATTGTTAGCCTCAAATTACAATTCACCCTGAGTCACCTCTTGGTATTTGTTTATCTCTTCCTTTTCTAAAAGCCTCATTCATTCATCATCATCCATTTGCTAATGCTGGAAAATGCTGGAATGCTTTGCCAAAACAACTCTTCATGTGATTTTCCATCCATAATGTTGTGGCTAGATAATCATACCAGAGCTAATATGTGTTTAAGGTACTTAAAACCAGCACATATTTGATACAGCTGGATAAGAAGATTGCAAATCCCAAAAGCTTCATGTTAATAAACACTGTACTTGGTTGCAGCCCATGTGTCCTGTCAGGTTATCCCAGGTCTTACATAGCAGATGTTCATCCTTTGTGTGTGTACGTTTGCTTCCCACCCTCTGGCTATAACACTCCATAGCAGGGACAAACAGTTCCGCAACCCTTGTCCCACCGTAGGACAGCTTACACTCTTACAACACTCTCACACCCCTTGCTGATTGTGTGACACCCGCACCAATGGCTTCTGACAGGAATGGGGTATAAAAAGGCCTGTAAGTCAATTGCTAGGTCACTGTCTCACACACACACACACACACACACACACACACACACACACACACACACACACACACACACACACACCTTTAAGAGTAAGTTGGTAAAGGGCAATTACAACTACTGTGTAGCATTTCTGCAGAGTCACTCCAGCTATTCTGCAGTTATTTTCTTATTCACATGTAATGAATGCACACTTCTACACTCATGGTGTGCTAAATTTATTCTGTTGAGGTGTCTGTGAATCTCCATATTCTCACGCAACCCTCAGTCTTGCTGTCTAACCAAATTAGAATCTCTCTGCTCTATCTCCAATCAGATAGTATCTCTGCTCTCTGTGGTAACATCAGCAGCTTTGACCTGTTCTTTTACAGTGAGGAGTGTGTTTGGCAGTAGAGGATCCTACGTAGCCAAGGTATCTTTCTACCCCTCTTTGAAGTAAATGAGCTGATGGATCTGGTCCAGGAGACTTACTGTCTGCGAACAGCACACCTCTGAGTCTGTTTGGTTTTTTCTTGCAGAGGACAACGTAGCTTGCTCACTCTCTCACGTGTATTGTCATTTATTTTGTCTGCCTGTCTGTATCCCCACACACAAGCCACCCACTGTTAGATCTTTCTGTGACGTCTGCCCTTTCTCTTGAATCACTACCCAATACACTGGAGAGCACCCACCAGACACTTGTCTGAGTTTGAGAGGATCACTTTTCAGTAGCCTACTGTTTGACCATGAAAGGAGTTCAAGTGTTCAAGTAGATACCTGTTAAGCTGTGGGAAAGCTCTGTCACTATATAGTCTGCCAATATGCCACTACAAAGACGGATGGCATTTAAGGTGTGTGTGTGTGTGTGTGTGTGTGTGTGTGTGTGTGTGTGTGTGTGTGTGTGTGTGTGTGTGTGTCCATCTAAATAAGGGATCCATCAGCGGTATTCAGGGCCTAATTCTGCATAATCCAATGGTCTCTCAGAATATCATTGATCAGAGGGAGAAGATGAGGCAGGGGGACTAGGGCAGTAAGGGTTAGTATTTAATGGCTCCCTTCCTCCCTTTCTTCCCTTCTCAGTGTCTTCTTTCCTAAAGCTCACTCCATCCCTCTGTTACACCTTTGACTTTTCTCAATTCTTTTTAACAGCAATAGTAGCAGTTTCCTCAAACACTTAAAGTAGCATCCACACATGCAGAAACACACATGGACGCTCACATAAGCCAGGGGGAAATGCAGAGTAAGCTACACTGTACAGCACTGTATATCACCAACAACCCATTTTCTATGTGTTTTATAGGGTTATAATAAAGTCTAGTTATTGTGGAAGCTATAGTCCTAGCCATCATCATAAACGGATTTCTCCTTCAATGAGCTGATGAGGGCAGAAAACAGAGAAGAGGTTGGAGCAGCAGAGTAGAAAGATAAAATGAGGGTGGAGGTCAAAGACAGGAGAGTGGTGTGTCAAGGGAATAATTAGGGGAGGGGAGGGAGGGAAGGAATAGCAGTGGCACTGATCAATATGACAATAAGAAGAGGACAGCCAGGGTCTACCAACGTCAATAGACTTTAAGAACAGAAGAAAAACACAGCAGAAAAGATGGAATCATGTCAGGAATTCTTTTGGTCATCCTTTCGGGTCTCAAATATGAAATCACTTAAACAGTCACACATTTCAATGTGACAAGCCTACTAGGCCAAGTTGGCCTATCCCCAAGGCATTACTTATAACTGCTGTCTGCTACAGTAATACTATCAGCTAGCAAAGACTCTGCCTTGGTTTTGCTTTTAATCTGTGCCCCACAGTTTGCTCAACTGCTCGCATGCTGTGCACCTACGAAACCTCAGTTGACAAATGTAGAGGTTTTACACTATTATATAGCGCTACATCCAGCAACTGGTTAACTTAGCTTAGCATAAAGACCAGAACAGATGGAACAGACTGTCTCTGTCTGAAGGCAACAACACTCTACAGTCATATTGTCACCTTGAGGTTTCCAGGCAACCAGCAGAGAATCTAGAAAGTCATTGCTTCAAGAAATAGTCTGGCACATAAAACCCCTTAAAAGTGACACTTAAGAGACATAACATTTTAATTAGTGAGCTTTAGAAGCGCTGGTAGGTGAAATATAAATAAGCATTTTACCAAAATGTAGAACTATTCCTTTTAATGACAAGCCCAGTGAATGTGTTTCAGAGCAAAGACGAACAGGCTTAAAGTAAAAAATATGTGATACAGTTATAGAGTTCTATATGATTTTGTGTACTTCAATGAACAGAATTTCACTTCCCTGCTGTGTTCTTTGTATTAAATGCATGGAATGTTAATTCTGTGTTAATATCAACACATTCATCTCATTTAACCTTGTGATATGTAATACCAATTGAATGTCCTTAAAAAACAATCCTCCCAGAGCCTCATCTGGCATCACATTAACAGGAATATAATTCTCTGAAATGCGTTGAGCCAGTTCTCAGAAACAAGTGTGATTATGAATGTGAATTGACCAAATGAAGCCACGCTACAACTGTTTGTCAGTCTATCCATCTGTCACAATGGTGTTACTGCCAAATTGTTTTGTCACTCAACAAGTGCATCTCAAAATAGCTTTGCATCCTTGACCAAAGTAGCTTTTAATTGCTTTCACCTTTTTCTCAGTTCTGAAACATAAAACCTGTTGGAGCACACTGCGCACATCCACTGTTTTGTCCATAATATTGTTTAATTCAACAAAAGCTTTTACATCAAACAAGACAACGGTTTGACTACCACTGGCCAACAGTGCACAATTCCAGCCAGACAATGGCAAGTATAAATTCTTAGTCTTAGCACAATTCTACAACCTGTGGTCAGACTGCACCATAGAGTCTGTTGAACTGACAGGCCTACCCTGCTGATAGGGCTGCACGATTATGGCCAAAATGATGATCACAATTATTTTGATCAATTTTGTGATCACAATTAATTATCACGATTATTTGTTGATTTTAACCAAAACCTATTTTAATGTCACATAGGCTATTTATAACATAATTATACATTCTTCTTATGTTGAAGTTGTATGTTGTATAGACATACAGCTGCAACACATGTAACTGAAAATTAGCTGAAATAAATCTGAAATAAATAGCGCAGGATAGATATATATATATATATATATATATATATATATATATATATATATATATATATATATATATATATATATAAAATCTCTCTCTCTGAGAAAGCTCCTTCACTTGTTTTCAACATTAACTGATTAAAAGAGCTAGGGAGAGAGAGGGAGTATACTCACAGAGTGACGGCTGACTCATTATGAATGGGTTCAGAACGGGTTGAATGGCGGCTCAGCACACGTCGTGTGTATAAAATGTCAGTATCGGTACTGCGCTGCATTTTTATGAACTATATTCTGGTCATGGGTCATATCTCTCGCCCAGGTCCAGCAGGCTCCATCTCACACGCTATTACTCTACGAACTGAAGTTAGTTGCATTCAATAACTTCTTCTGTGTTTTTCGCCGTGGCGGCCGCGATAGCAGACTTACCAGCGGAAACACTGGTACAAATACAGGTTTGCCTCTCATGCTCAACAATGTAAAGCTGTTTTAATAACATTTAAAACTGTAGACAAATGTCAGAAGTGTGGACCGGTGGCCGCTGTGTGGCGGGGCTGCGCGGAGAGTAAGAGGAGAGAGAGTAGAGGAGATAACACAGGCACGGCTTTACAGAAGAAATGGGTCATGTAACGCAAAATTAACCCATACCGATACAAACAACATTGCAGTGGATGCAAGGACATTAGGTGCACCGTGCAACCTAGAGGAAAAATATTATTCGTGCCCTAGAGCCTATGAGCTAACAGACTAACTAGCACTGACTAGCACTGGTCACTGCTGTTGTCTGAAAAACAACACAGATGGGACAAAATGTTGCGTTTACTAGTAAAGTGGTAAAACTTGACCGACGTAACCGACTGCTTTCTGTTGAATTTTCCTCACATTACTCTGTCCTCTGTGACTGTCTACATCTAGAAACTAAGCTGCGCGGTTCAGGGAACAACTCTGACTGGCACATGATCAGACAGTGCTTTACGGAGCGGTAGATTGTCTTTCTATGAAATGACGATTTAAAAAACAAAAATCGCTCGATCACGCAAATTTGATCGGGAAGTCAAAATCGTGATTGTGATTCATATTTGATTAACTGTGCAACCCTACCTGCTGGTATTATGCCTAATATACAAAGTGCTGGGTTCTGTATCAAGTCTGCTCGTAGTACTTTGTTAATGAATGGTATAATATTTTCCCATAAGTTTGTCGTCATTCGACATTTATATAGTATATGCATCAATGTGCCTCTGCTTCTTTTGCATCTCCAATCCAATAATTTTAGCCTTGCCATCAGGGAGTCCAGTAACCCCTGTAATAATCCTATAAGTAATTAATCGAGTCTGAACTTCCTTTAATGTCTTGCACCAGGACATAAGTTGCCATTTTACAATTGTGTATAATTAGAGAAACAATATAAATACAATTTGTGTTGCCAGCAGGATTTGTTCAATTTCACCCAACATCTAAACCAACAGTCAAACCTAATATTTTTTCGTTATCCATCACTCATACTGACAATTTCCGCCAAGCAGCCCCCCCGTTTCAACGTCTCTCAATTTGAAGAATATTAAAAAAACAGGAAAACCAGAGACTGCAACAATTAATTAATCCTGCATGTTTTTTATCCTGTGAAGAAGCAGGCAGAGTTAATCAAATAGATGCCTACTATTTAATTTGTTAATAATTGCTCCAGACAGAAATTTATACAAAGCCGCTCTATTTAATAACTATTTAATATCCGCCCCTCGTCACTAAAGTGTGAAGGTTACCAATCCACCACAAAATGTTGAAGCCTTTGCTCTGTTAAATTCTATCTGAGCATTTATGTCAAATGTAATAGTCACTGAATGATTATAATCAGAGGTGGGTAGAGTAGCCAAATATTGTACTCAAGTAAAAGTACTGTTACTTCAGAATAATATGACTCAAGTAAAAGTAAAAAGTAGTCATCCAAATAATTACTTAAGAGTAAAAAAGTGATTGGTGAAAAAACTAATCAAGTACTGAGTAACTGTTGAGTAACAACTAATTTATACACAGAAGACACCCCATAATGTAACTGCTGTTTCACAATGTTACTAAGGTAACCATGCTTTCACTATGATGCTGTGGGTGTTCCTCCTCATCTGTGTTGCCTTGCAGACGGTTGATTCTGACTACATTGATTGGTGAAACACAGTATTTCTTTTTGTCAAAATAAAACATTAAAATGAGGCGTACGCGGGGGGGAATAAAAACAATGACGCAAAGAATACCAAAGAGGTAAAAAGAAAAGTAATGAGCTCATTGTAGCCTAATGTAGCAGAGTAAGAGTACAGTTTCTTCTTCACAAATCTACTCAAGTAAAAGTAAAAAGTATAGTGATTTAAATTTTATTTCATTTTCAAAAACTTACTATTAAACTTTGTAAATGTAACTTGTTACTACCCACCTCTGATTATAATTTTGTTTTACAACAATACTTGCCTTTTGAAAATAGTGTTATTGATTGGTCACAGGAATGCAAAAAGAGTAACATGTGTGAACATAGCCACTTACTGCAATTCTAAGCTCGTAAGGCACGTCAAAATGAAGATAAGCTTACTGTTTGATCTTAGCACTAACAAAACTTTAATATCTGTGTCTTGTGTTTTTTCCACCTGCAGAGGTCCAGAGTGAAGTAAAATAGTAACTGATCTTTAGGAATGGTTTGTTTGGGGTTCAATGTGGTTTAAACTCACAAGAAAAACAAGAGGAAATACTCGGATTAAGAGAGGGCTGGGCGATATTGGAGAAAATTAAATATCACGATATTTTTGACCAAATACCTCAATATCAATATTGCTACGATATTGTAGTGTTGACTATTGGTGCTTTAACAAAACATTTACACAGTAATATTTTTGATAAATAATCGTCAGTAATGTGGATATAATGACTAAGTAGGTAAAGGCAAATAATAGAACAGTTACAACAGTCTGGTAAGTTCATAACATGACATTACTTTACTGTAATACAGCCTTTAAAACCAGGAAAAGACAACACTTATGCCATATTCCCATATTACGATAGCCAAAATCTAAGACGATATCTAGTCTCAAATCACAATATCAATATACTATCGATATATTGCCCAGCTCTAGATGAAATTTTTAAGTTGATGCGGGGTCCTTTGAAGGTCTCACACAATGGAAATTGATTGCACTGTCATTTAAGAAGGTGATCGCACTGTACTGGACCACAAATTATCAGAATGAAAACAGCATTTGGATTGGCTGATAGATTTCCCTTGTGCACTCACTTGTAAAAGAGTCCATCCTTTATCCCAGAGCCTCACACTATTCTCTGAGGTGTGGATGGGGGCAATTGAATTACCTCCACCCTCTCTGGCCCATAGCGAGTGATATGGGACTGGATTCCATTACACAAACTCTATCTAACCCAGACTGCGCCCTATCTAAACCTCATATCCCTGACAACTCTCCATACATCAGCCACAGGCTAATACACTATAATAGGCAAGGGCCTCACTCACAGATATACCATATGACCGGTCTCTTTCTCACTCACAGTGGCTACCATTTGTTTGCCTTAGCCTTACTATTCCCGCTTGTACTTCTTGCACAGGTCTTTGTGCCTCTTGTCTTCATTTGTTTGGTTGCTCACTTCTTATCTCTACCACTTCAGTTTACTTCCAGTTGCTCTCTTTTTCACCCCCTACCATTGCTGCTCTTCTATCACTCACTGTTTTGCCATTTTCATTGTACTAAAATAGTACATTACAGAGGACGAAAAATGATTAGTGGATGCCTCTCTTTGGAAGGGTTGTTCCCTTATCTGTATGTCTTCTGTCACTCAGACTATTCAAACCATGTCTTTTCTATAATTGTTTGGGAATCAAACCTCAATACTTTTTGGTATTGACCAAAATGTGTCCATAGCCCATAGTATCAAAAACTGCAATGTACTTAAAACTGAATTAATGCCAGAATAGATTTGTAATCTTGTTGATATTATCTTTGATCAGATAGTCCCATGTTTAATTTAAAGTTTTGCCAATTTCAGATTATTTAATTTCAGAAAAGTTATTGTGACTGCAACATGTAAAGTGATCCTCAACAGTTGGAATGTGTGGAACAAGTGGCAGGTACAGGATAACAGAAAGTCATAAAATCAGAGAAATTAACTCAATAGCATTGGCTCCATGGCCATATATATTTAAAGTTTGCCACCATAAGCTACTTTTCATTTTAGTACAAATTAAGCTGGTGCAGTAAAACCACTGAGTCTATGGAACTGAGCAAGGCAGTGTTTGTTCTATTGCTTATTATGAGTTATTTTACTAAGTAAAACAATGAATATGCTATTCTTTCTTCAAAAAGTAATTTTTTGTGTAATGAAAAGGGTGTTATAGAAAATGTGTTAATATTTAGCATGGTATTAAAGAAAGTATTGTTTTAGTATTGCTTTGGTAAAATATTGGCACTAGTATCAAAATATTTCAAACCATACCCAGCCCCATATCAAATAAAAATTAGCCTGTGTTGCGTGTCTTTGTGCAGGTAATCTTGCCGCAAACCATCTCTCTTTTCTAGCCTCCACCTCTTTATTTAACTTTATTCCTCTCTTCTCTTTTTGTATTCATCCATTCTCTCCTCTCTCATTCCCAAGATAGCTCAGCATCAAAGAGCCATGTCAGTACCAAAGCTCAGCTCAACAGTAGAGTGGTTGACCTTGGATGCTTCTAACAACCCAGGAAAAAGGGAGAGAGCAAAAAGAGAAAGGGCAAGGAGAAAGATCACACACAGGAATACTGTTTACTGTAAATTGCGGTGAACTGCGGTGAACACACAAAACCAACACATTCACAAGCAAATTTGGCGGCAAATGCTTAAAAAAAAAAAAGTCAGGCAGTGATTTTTCTAATTGAATGCCGTTGTTTCCTCCTAAAGACCTTGTCAAACAGGAGAAAGGTCTACTTCACAATGAAGCTGTGAGTTTACATGAGAAAAAAGAAGGCCAAACCTGATCATCATTAGCAGTATTATGAGCTATATACCTTTTCACATGAAGAGTGATTCACTACAGAGGGCAAAAGGCCAAATACAAACGAATAATTAAAAAGGAAAAAAACTTGCATTTGTATCTATTTTTTACATTTAAATTTAGTGGACAAAATAAGCTTAACAGAAGAAAACTCTGCAAACATTCAGAGTGTAGGTTTGGTTGGCATACATGCCCAAATCTCTGTGGCGCTCGAGCCAAGGATTTCACCTGACACATCAACAACTCTGTGATGAAAACTGTGTATGCTTGCATCTGTGTTGCATCATTACCAAGTAATACACACAACCACAACCACGCTTATGTACTCAAGCCTACTCACAAAAATCATTTTTACAGCATTGTTGTGTTACAGTTAAACAGAAAACACACTCAACTGCACACGGAAATCCTGAATCCAGAATCATAAATAACGCACCTAAATACACTAGCAAGCCAAAAGTACAAAGAAAGAATGATTCCTATTCATGTAGAACCTCAAACATCAACAACAAATACTAACCACTGTCTGATTCCGTTATTTGATTTTTGAAAAATCCTGAGAGAAGATTTTTCTCACTTTTTAGCAGGATAGAATAAAAAGGTATGTATAGTTAAATGGGAGTTTGACTGGCCAAAAGGTGATTAACAGACGATCAGAGGTGGTGTCAATGTATAGGTAAACATTACAGCAATATGCAGGTTTTAGAGATTGTCGAATTTTTGTTTTTTGCCTGTGAAGACATTAACTAATTGTTGAAAAGAGATACATTTGTAAAAAAAGTATTTAAATAAATATCATATATATATATATATATATATATATATATATATATATATATATATATATATATATATATATTTAAAAATCCTCTGGGGTGGTATGTGTCATCCTCAAGCTCGGGTCCTCTACCAGAGGCCTGGTAGTTTGAGGGTTCTGCGCAGTATCTTAGCTGTTCCTAGGACTGCACTCTTCTGGACAGAGACCTCTGATGTTTTACCTGGAATCTGCTGGAGCCACTCTCCCAGTTTGGGGGTCACAGGCCCCAGTGCTCCAATCACCACTGGCACCACTGTTGCTCTTACTTGCCACATCTTTTCTAGCACCTCTTTCAGCCCTTGGTATTTCTCAAGCTTCTCGTGTTCCTTCTTCTTGATGTTGCTGTCGCTTGGGATCGCCACATCTATCACTACTGCCTTCTTCTGCTGTTTGTCCATCAACACGATGTCTGGTTGGTTAGCCATCACCAGTTTGTCAGTCTGGATCTTGAAGTTCCACAGGATCTTAGCTCAGTCATTCTTGACTACCTTAGGAAGTGTCTTCCATTTTGATCTTGGGACTTCCAGCCCATACTGTGGCAGATGTTCCTGTACACTATGACAGCTACCTGGTTATGGCGTTCCATGTACGCACTTCCTGCCTGCATCTTACACCCTGCTGTTATGTGCTGTACTGTCTCAGGGGCATCCTTGCACTGGATCTTCGTTGTTTCATCCTGGACAGTGGTCTTGACACTCACTAGCCCTTGGCCTCCCTTGCTACGCTTGGTGTACAGTCTCTGGGTGCTGGATTTGGGGTGAAACCCTCCATGCATTGTGAGAAGCTCGCCTTGATGTCAGTAGTCTCTATCTCCTCCTTTGGCCAGTTTATTATACCTGCGGGGTATCTGATGACAGGCAGGGCATATGTGTTGATGGCTCGGATCTTGTTTTTCCCATTCAGCAGACTTTTCAGGACCTGCTTCACTCTTTGTAGGTATTTGGCTGTGGCGGTCTTCCTTGCTGCCTCCTCATGGTTTCCGTTAGCCTGTGGCACCCCAAGGTATTTGTAGCTATCCTGAACATCTGCAATGTGGCCTTCTGGTAGTTTGATCCCCTCAGTTCTGATCATCTTCCCTCTTTTTGATACCATGCGACCACACTTGTCCAGTCCGAACGACATTCCAATGTCGTTGCTGTAGATCCTGGTAGTGTGGATCAGTGAGTAGATGTCTCGCTCATTTCTGGCATACAGCTTGATGTCATCCATGTAGAGGAGGTGACTGATGATTGTTACGCTTCGGAATTGGTATCCGTAGCCAGTCTTTGTGATGATCTGGCTGAGGGGGTTCAGGCCTATGCAGAACAGCAGCGGGGATAATGCATCGCCTTGGTATATGCCGCACTTGATGGTGACAAACAAAACAAATCTAGTTGTAGTCTTGCAATTTCTGACTCTGCAAGATCGCCAGCCTTTAACATTAGATGATTGTCTTTAGATGTGAGGTAGTATCAGACCTGGGTCTTTTCATAGTCTTCTAGTGTGTGGTAGGCATAAACTGACTGAACTCATATTTTTTTTTTTTTGAGTGTGTTATGTTGGACACTGGAATGACTTTGAAGATGCAGTAAAACTAAAATAAGGCCAAATCATTTCAAGAATGTTTAAGGATCAGCAAACATGGCGCATTTACCTACATTTACCTTCCACTGGCAGCATGACTAACATGGCAGTTATCTGTGTGGTATAAGTTCAAATGTTCGAAAATAGTTTAAGACATTTAATTGTTCAGAGAAGACTA